>JAJAGP010002876.1:48980-78980 GCA_025084515.1 Ancistrus triradiatus
ACACACACACACACACACACACACACACTCCTGAAAGCAGCCCACGATGCAGAACCATATGTGTAAAGCGCTGAGTAAAGCATAAAACAGCCTTCAAAAAGAAATTTAAAGGCAGTCGTGACTCCGCACCATCACACACCATCACACACCCCGAAAAAATGTTTTTAAAGTCCTTATGCGCTTCAGACTCACTCCATAAATCGGGATCAGACTGTCACACAGAAGGACTACATTTTTCAAAAAATCAAGAAAACATGTAATTGCACTGTGAGGATTGCGGGGCGTGGCGGCTGGGGGGAGGGGGTTAGGGGCGGCACGACTTTTACACACGCCGCGTTCCCGCTGCTCACTCACCTGTCGAAGGAGCTGAAGTGGGCGGGGCGTTGTGGCTTCCTCAGGAACGCCGGCGGCAGCAGGCTCGGCTCGGCGGCGGCCTCGTCGGAGGGGGCGGAGCTTACCAGGCTGCGCAGGATGTCTTTCACGTTCTTCCCTTTCCTGTCCGACATCTCGTGGCTTTTGACCTCGAACGACAGCGTGGACAGGGCCTCGGAAACGGCGTCCGGCGCCGAGCGGGATTCGCCGTCGCTAGGGGCGACCGATACCGGCTCGTCTCCGAGGGCGGAGTCACGGCGGAACGAGGGGGCGGAGTTCTCCAGATCAGAGCCGGCGCTCTCTACAGACATACGGAACGAGACGAGGGTAAGGTCTACTGTGCGTGTGTGTGTGTGTGTGTGTGTGTGTGTGTGTGTGTTACCTGTACTACGTGCAGAGTGTGTGTTGGCTCTTTTGTCGTTGTGCGGCTCCAGGATGTCTCGGTATTTAGACACCATGAGCACAGAGATGAAGTAAACAACAGCCAGGGCCAGAAACTGAGCCTGCTTACTGTCCTCCTACACACACACACACACACACACACACACACACACACACACACACACACACACAGTGTTTAAACTAACAAATTTATTTACACTATTGTATTATAATAGTACAGCTTCTGTTCATTAATTATGTAACTTAGTTCAATTCCCAATGTGAGTCTTGGTCCTCCGTTCTAAAGTTTAAGGGATTTTCCTTGCCACTGTCGCCCTAGGCTTTCTCAGCTATGGGTCTGGAGATTTATAAAGCTGTTTTGAGACAGTCCCCCGCTTGTCTCACTATCCTTATGAGGACTTTTTTGACATAATGACTACTTTACTTAATCAATACTACACCTAACCTTCACCTAAGTAACATAAAAAAAGCTTTGATTCTTTTGGTTTTTCCAAATAAAAGTTGCAGTGGCAAACGTCAGCTCTTTCTATCCTTGTGGGGACATCTGGGGACAATGTAATGTAACGTAAACACCACACACTCACAAAGTACGCACCGTCCTTACGCTTATTACAACAATAAACACCACCGGTTGGGACGTGTTGGCCGGTTCTCAGACTCACAATGTCTCTGAACACGATGGCACGGAGGCGGTTGATGTCCATGTCCTGCAGCAGCCGCTCCATGTCTCGGATGGGAGACACGCCTCCCGTTACCATGTCGACGGGACTCTGAGCAGAACACACAAACAGACAGCGTTTGTTATTTCTAACGAAACGTCGCTCGCTGCAGAACTGGAGTCCAAATGAGAGCAGAGTAAGGTTTAATACAATTCTTTTCCTAAATACCCACTCGTACCGAGGTGCCCAGGTAAGGCGTCCGATGAACGACGCGTGTAAATACAGTACATCTCTCAGCGAACTTCTTAGACGAAGCCGTGGAGCAAGAGGGAAAGAAATGACTTAAACAAACAGCTGTTTCACTGTTAGCTACAATAAACAGAACCCAAGCTTCTTCGCCTAAACATGTCTTGCGATGTCTGCTTGGCGATATCGTAGAGATGTCATCCGCGCCTGTCCTTTTCTATCCTCGTAAAAAAATCCAAACATGTCACGGCTTTACAGGACGGATGCCACGCTCAATAAGGTCACATTGAGCATGTTTGCTTTGGCTTTAGGCTCTCGTGTGTGTGTGTGTGTGTGTGTGTGTGTGTGAGAGCGTGTTAACTCGGCGTGCTGAATTATAGATGAGTCGCTGGTTTCACACACAGCGCTTTCTGGAAGGAAAAGTAATTTTTCTTACTGGAATCTCAAGTATCGAAAGAAAGCAGCGTGGTGTAACGATCGCGCTAAAATAGCACCGAGACCGGGAAACGGTGTTACGCTTTGCTTTGGTGTGTCCACATGGGACCGGGCTGCACTTCAGTGGAATCCTGTACGCCATCACTAACTGCTTAAATATAAAACACATCAGGAAAAAAATGGATGGTTCCTTACATTTCCTTTGAGTTTTATGTGATTGCAGACTAAATAAACCTGAGATGTTTCCTGTTTCTTCTCTTCAACCTCATTTTATTTGTTAATAAACATCCATTCCTGCTTTTCAGGCCTGCACCACATGCCAAAAAATGTTGGGACGGGCGCAATTTAGGGCTAATAATGAGGTAAAAAGACTAAGCGGTGATGTGAACGGAGAGGATCTCCAGCTTATTAACAAATGTGTGAGAACATGTGAAATGTTTAAAAGCAATGTTCCTCAGAGAAAGACTGGAAGGGATTTATATATTTCTCCCTCTACGGAGCATAATATCATTAAACCATTCAGAATCTGGAGGGATTTCAGTGTATAAACTGAAGAGGGGTGATCTCCGCTCCCTCAGACCGCACTGCATCAAGAACAGTCATTCATCAGTAGCTGATAGAACCACATGGACAAGGGATTCCTTTATGAAACCTGTATCAAGCTCTACAATACAATACATTCACGAATGGCACTTAAAACGTTACTGTGCTAAAAAGAAGTCGTATGTTATAACCATGTCCAGAAGGAGCGTCAGCTACTCTGGGCTCGGAGGCATCTGGGATGGACCATCACCCAGTGGAACCAGGGATTGTGCTCAGACCCATCAGTATAACAGAGCTTTTTTGGACTACAGACGAAAATCCAGACTGTTATGAGGAACAAGTCCAAAAGCCAGGCTCTGGCATGGTATGGGGTCGGGTCAGGGCCCTTGGTAAAGGTCATTTCCACTTCTGTGGTGCAGCATTAATGCAGAAAAGTACACTGAGATTTCAGAGCAACATAAGCTGCCTTCAAGACGACATCTTTATCAAGGACGTCCAGCATTTATCAGCAAGTTAGGACTGAAATATCAAAATCCCTTCCAATCTGGGTTCATTTTGGTTGCAGGTTCCATACCATCCCCACTTTTTCTGGTTTAGGGTTCGATATTGGTGTGTGTGTGTGTGTTACACTTGCCTGTGCCGGGCTGAACTTGGAGTTGTGCTGGGTTTTCTCCGCTTTGTGGAGAGCGTGGTGCTGACACTCTAAACAGTTCCTCACAGCCATGGCACACACTGAGAATGACACAACATTAACGTTATACAAATTACACAACAACCAAAGGTGCGGTTTGATCTAGATTATAATAAAGATAATCAATTCAGCATCACAGGGTTGGTCAAAATCTCCGAGTTGGTCAGAAAAACTATTTACAAATGGTAAATAAAATTCAAATAACACACTCACTGGGGAGGAAACCTCTGTAAAATGACTTTAAAACGTATCGAATAAGCTTCTGTAAGACTTTTAGCTCAATGTTTAGCTGCCTTGAAGAGAGAAGTGCAGTCAAAATTAATAAAAAGTTAAAAAGCTACAATTGTTGCCAATAAAGATTTGCAATGAATCACTTTATTCTTTTTGTCTGTGTGTGTGTGTGCAGGCTGAGGGACTGTGGTAGCCTAGCGGGTAAGGTACAGGACTATGGACCAGAAGGTCCAGGGTTCAAATCCCACCTCAGCCAAGCTGCCACTGTTGGGTCCTTGAGCAAGACCCTTAACCCACAATTGCTTGGATTGTAAGACTGTACCAATTGTAAGTCGCTCTGGATAAGGGCGTCTGCTAAATGCTGTAAATGTAAATTCTGAGGGGTCGCAGCTTTTCTTAGATGCCTGCAGGGGGAGCTCCAAGGTAAAAAGGTTGGAAACCACTGACCTGCTCAGTCTGGAAAACAATCTGCCGTTAATTAAATTGATTACATTTATTTGCGGTTTGCTTTACAAGCCATTAAAGCCATTAAAGAAAAATCGTTTGGTGTCACATCTGTGTTTGTTTGTGAGATAAAGAGTTGGGTGAAATATCTCTCGGTTATTTAATATAGTTAATATAATGCCTTTATTGTGATTGTAAATTATAAAATTAAATTATGATTGCTGCTCCAGACCAAATATACAAATATAAAAAAACAGATTCAATCTGTCACACACACAACGCCTTCTGATTAGTATTGATTAATTACAGCAACGAAAATATTGAAATATAAGAAGTATTGCTCTGATGGAATAGAGCATTTTGTTTACAATTTTAAACCTAATGTTTCTAGTAATTTATTTTAATAAAGGGCTAAAGTTTTATTGTTAAAAAACGTCTACAAGAAAAGGTCCATTGTTTACACTACGGAAATGAAAAAGGAACGTCTTTTGTCAAATGTGAAATCAATAATCGTGAGAAAATCGAATCGTGAGCCGAGTGAATCGTTACACCCCTAACAGAGCGTTGAGTTTGGCTTTGTGTTCGGATTTAAACAAGTCTTAAAACCAACTTGAGAAATCACCGTGATAATATCGAGTATCGTAAAAGAATCCCCAAAAAAATCATAATATAGTTTTGATCGATTGCTCACTCCCTACTTAGAAACTAATCCGGTCCAAATAGGGCCAGAGAAACAGAACCGGTCAGACTCAGCTCTGATTTGCTAAAAGGAGAAAACAAACTGTCTCTCTGTCTGTCTCTCTCTCACACACACACACACACACACACACACACACACACACACACACACACACACACACACACACAGTGAAGCCTGAATAACAGCCGATGTCCCTACTACCCTCAGTCTGAGACATTCCGGAGGTGAAACACACACTTTCTGCTTTTACTGTGATGTATTGCATGCCATGTTTAAGTGCAGTTTTTGAGTCTGTGTGTGTGTGTGTGTGTGTGTGTGTGTGTGTGTGTGTGTGTAAGAGCACACTAACAAGTTTTTAATCTGATGTATTGCATGCCATTTAGACCCCGCTGTGAGTGAATATATGAGGCAATAAGTGTGTGTGTTGGTGTGTGTGTGTGTGCGTGCGTGCGTGCGTGCGTGCGTGTGTGTGTGTGTGTGTGTGTGTGGAGTTTTCCATTATAGAGGCAGCTGAAATCTCGTTGCTGCTCCGAAATCAGATTACACACAGAGAGGCTTTATCAAATATTCATCACACACATACAAACACACACACACACACACACACACACACACACACACACACACACACACACACACACACACACACACACACACACAAAGTAAAAGCAGGAATCAGTTCATCTTCCTTTTAGTCTTTTGAAGATGAAGTGGAAAGAGAAACCAGGGTGAGGGACAGAGAGAGACGGAGGGTAAAAAGTGTTGTTTTTGTCGCTCTCTTTCATATTCTGTTGTGTTTGCCCTTCCCAGCTCAATACTCATTGTCTACATCCTTAAGCAATAAACACATTACAGAAATAGAGGTGTGTGTGTGTGTGTGTGTGTGTGTGTGGTAGCAAACCGAATAATGGAAACAATCTAGATGCCCTGTGTCCTGGTACAGCTCTAAAATAACAGTAAAGTAGGCGTAATACACACACACACACACACACACACACACACACACACCTGCGACCACCTCAGGCTACAAACCAGATATTTTTAAGACAACAAACCAACAGCAGTGGCCGTTCCATTACACGCTGCAGCTGTTCCAGAGTGTATCACTGAGCACTGAGTTTATAAAAACAACATCAGAACCATAAAGCAACCGCAGAACAAAAAGAGATCAATAAATACAGAGGAAAAGGAAAAGGAGAGGAAGAGGAAAGGAAAGGGAACTTAAAAAAAGAAAAGAAAGCAGGAAAATGAGAAAAGAAAATAAATAAAAATGAAACAAGAAAACAAATAAAAAAAGAAATTAAACAAGGCTGGGGCTAAATAAACAAGCATCTGTCAACTGCTGTAAGGAAGCAAGTAAGCAGCTATCGCAGTTAGAGCCGCTAGAGCATGTAGAGCATCAGAGCAGCTAGAGCAGTAGAGAAAGCACAGCAGGTAGAGGCATCTAGAGCATCTAGAGCGGTAGAGAGCAGGTAGAGTAGGTTAGCAGCTAGAGCATCTAGAGCATGGTAGAGAAAGCAACTCATGTATAGCAGCTGAGCAGCTAGAGCAGGTAGAGCAGGTAGAGTAGGCAGAGCAGTAGATTAGGCAGAGCAGGTTTTTAGAGCAGGTATAGCAGGAGAGAGCAGGTTAGGGAAAGCAAGCAGCTAGAGCAGGTAGGGAAAGAAGCAGCTCTAGCAGGTAGAGAAAGTCACAGCAGCTAGAGCAGGCATAGCGGTAGAGCAGGTAGGAAAGCAGAGCAGCTAGAGCAGGTAGAGAAGGCACAGCAGCTAGAGCAGGTAGAGAAAGCAGAGCAGCTAGAGCAGGTAGAGCAGTTAGAGCAGGTAGAGAAAGCAGAGCAGCTAGAGCAGATAGGGAAAGCAGAGCAGCTAGAGCAGGTAGGGAAAGCAGAGCGGCTAGAGCAGGTAGAGCAGCTAGAGCAGGCAGAGCAGGTAGAGCAGCTAGAGCAGGTAGGGAAAGCAGAGCAGCTAGAGCAGGTAGAGCAGCTAGAGCAGGTAGAGCAGCTAGAGCAGGTAGGGAAAGCACAGCAGCTAGAGCAGGTAGAGAAAGCAGAGCAGCTAGAGCAGGCAGAGCAGCTAGAGCAGTTAGAGCAGGTAGGGAAAGCACAACAGCTAGAGCAGGTAGGGAAAGCAGAGCAGCTAGAGCAGGTAGGGAAAGCAGAGCAGCTAGAGCAGGCAGAGCAGGTAGAGCAGCTAGAGCAGGCAGAGCAGGTAGAGCAGTTAGAGCAGGTAGGGAAAGCAGAGCAGCTAGATGGGTAGGTAGGACGGATGGGTTGTAGGTACGTCGGGATAATCAGGATAAACAGGTAATCAGGTAGTGGGGGCGGGTACCGAGGCGTAAGCACTGTCTCAGGACTCCTCCAGACGTCATGTTCTTCTCGGCCTCGATCTCGGTGAAACTGAGCGAGCTGGACAAGATGAGAACGTCCATGAGGGAGGTGAGACGCTGCAGGAAGGTCAGGGCCGTGTCCACCTCCAGACCCTGAGACGCATCGATCGGCTCCAGCTCATGCTGAGAAAAACAAACACATTTCAAAACAAAAGACTTCTGAGCACCACCACGACTGGACTAAGGGCTCTACAGCGGCTGGGCAGCAGATCATCACCCATCACACGACTTATCACTATTAACAGACTTAGGCTTAAACGCTTATCTCTCTCAGAAACGCAGGTGAACTGTTCAGATTCAAAGAAAAAGAACAGAAAAAGGATAGAAAATAAAAAAACTAAAGGAAAAAAGAATGGAAAACAGAAAATAAGAGAAAGTAAAGGGGGAAAAGAAAAGAAAGGAGAGCAAAAAAAGAAAAGGGAAGTAAAAATAGAAAAAGAATAAAGAAAAAAAAGACAAAGCAGACAGAACAAAACCGGAAGGAACAAAAGAGGTGAAAACAAGAAAAGGAAAAGGAAAAAAGAAAAGAAATAAAAAATAAAAAAGGAAAAAGAAAATAAGGGACAAGAAAAAAAGGCAAAGAGAAAAGAAAAGAAAAGAAAAAGACAAGAAAAGAAAGGAAATTTTTTTTTTCTTCCCTTTATTTTCGTCTCTCTTCCTTTCTTTCTTTTCCTTGTCTTTGCTTGTCTCTTATTTTTTTAAAGAGAAAAGCAAAGAAAAAAAAACAAAAGAAAGGAAAAAGAGAGGAAAAAAAGAAACGTAGTAAGATGTTTAGATTTAAATTATAACTGACAAAATTTCAAATTTCAACTGACAAAGTTTCACAGACCGCTCCCCCCCTCACACGCATACACATAGATGACCAAAAGTATTGGGACACAAACCCACATTCTTTCTACTTGCCTCTTGTAAGTCCTTCAGGAAATGCAGACCTAGTTCTATTTTATTTTCTTAAAATTGTTCTCTCTTTAATTCTTTATTTAGCGTGTGTTTATAATTACTATAAACGTACTAATTAGAGAACTCACTCTAACTCTCACATACATCATCTGAGCTGCTTAAGGAGGTTTGGATCCCCCTAAGGTTCCTTCCTTATAACATTTAGGGAGTTTCCTTGCCCCTGTCGCCCCAGGCTCGCTCAGTTAGACGAGCTCAGGGACTTTTGTGAGGCGATGCTCTCACAAATGTGAAGAGCAAATGTGACCTGGCTTTACAAGTCTGTCGTGCACTAAGGTAAGGCGGCGACACCCTGCGGACCCCAGGAGCAGAGGCTGACCGTGGCTGAGGTGGCGGCCGAGAGCAGGGGCAGGATTCCTCCAGAGGCCATGATCAGGTTATCCAGCACCTGAGAGATCAGGTGCACCGTGTTGTGCACAAACACCACGTTCTCGCTGCTGTTCACAAAGTCCATCACTGTCTTCGTGGAGTGGCTACGAACGCACACACACACACACACACACACACACACACACACACACAAACATGAAAACATCAGCAGAAACAACAACAACAGCAGCAGCAGCTGTATCGGAATCGTCCCAGCTGCCTGACCTCCTCCACATCTGTAAGTCGGTCTCTATGGAGAACAGCAGGTCAGTCAGCAGGCGCTGGTGCATGTGGGACCACTGGAACTCCGGGATACGGAACATGGTGGCCCGAGCCGCAGAGGAAGGCGTGTCTCTGTTCTGGGACGCCGGTCCCGCTGCCGGGGCCTGACCTCCGGCCTGCAGAGTCACAGCATCAAAGAGATCCCGTCAGCATCACCTTATACCAACATAATTATATACATCCTGCAGGTGGCGCCGCACCAGGACCACGGGGTTGTAAATACCGGCGGGCTTGCGGCAGGATTCGTAGATTGAGAAGAGGTGGTACAGTGCAGCGAATGCAATCACAGAAAGAACAGAAAGGAAAGAAAAGAAAAGGCAAAGAAAAAAAAGGAAAGGGAAAAAAGAAAAAGAAAAATCAAGAGAAGAAAGGAAAAGGAAAAGAAAAGTGAAAACATAAAGGAAATGGAAAAAGAGAAAAAAAAAAGATAAGAAGTGAGAACAAAAGAAAAGAAGAGAAAAGAAAGGAAAGAAAAAAAGAAAAAGAAAAAAATGGCCAAAAAAAAGAAAAGAAAGAAAAGGATAAAGAAAAAGTGACACAAAAAGGAAAAGGACAAAAGAAAACAAAAGTGAAAAGAAAAGTGCAAACAAAAAGAAAAGAAAAAAGAGAAAATAAAGAAAAGAAAAAGAAAAATAAGAGAAAAAAAGACAAGGAAAGGAAAAAGAAAAATCAAGAAACAAGAAAAGAAAAGGAATAAAATAAAGCGAAAAGAAAAGTGAAAACATAAGAAAAGAAAAGGAAAAAAGAGAAAAGAAAGCAAAGAAAAAAAGAAAAAAGAAAAGATAAGACACAAAAAGGAAAAGAAAAAAGAACAAAGAAAAGAAAAAATATTAAAAAAAAATCAAGAGACAAGAAAAGAGAAAGAAAGAAAACAAAAGCAAAAAGAAAACTGAAAACATAAGAAAAGAAAAGGAAAAAAGAGACAAGAAAAGACAAGGAACAAAAGAAAACAGCAAAAGAAAAAAGGAAAAAAGAAAAGATGAGACAAGAAATGAAAAGGAAAAAAGCGAAAAGAAAGAATTTCTAGTCATGAAGGGTCCAAATTTTGGGTCTTTTCGCCCGCTGTAACCGGGCACCTCTGTGAGAACGGCACCTTTTTTGCCAATCATGAACATGGAATGAGACGTCCGCTGCACTGTACCACCTCTTCTCAACCTACGAATCCAGTCGCAGACCCGCCGGTATTTATAGCCCCGTCATCCTCGTGAAGCGCCATCTTACAACAAACACGCAGGGTCCGGGGAGCTTCTAGAACATCTGGGGCTAAGTTCTAAAGGTCTCCTGTAACAGAACTCTTAGAGTAAAACATTAAAGGACTCACAGCGGCCGAGGTCTCCTTTAGCTCCAGTCGCTCGGTGTCCACGGCCACGCTGGAGACGTCCAGTCTGGCTATTTTCATGTCTTTGGTCTTTGAGGCCACCTCCATGCTGGGGCTCTCCTCCACATTAGGTTCATCCTGCTTGCTGGGGACCACCTCCATGCTGGGGCTCTCCTCCACATTAGGTTCATCCTGCTTGCTGGGGCCTGCCTCTGCGTCGGAGACCACCTCTGCGCTGGGGCTCACCTCTGCACTGGGGACCGTCTCCGCGCTGGGGATCACCTCCGCGCTGGGGACCGTCTCCGCGCTGGGGACCATCTCCGCGCTGGGGACCGCCTCCGCGCTGGGGACCGCCTCCGCGCTGGGGACCGCCTCCGCGCTGGGGACCACTGACTGTTCAGCATGCTGTTCATCCAAAGCCTTTTCTGTTTCGCTCTCCTCTCGTTTGGCCTTTTCGCCGCCTTCTTGCGCTTCAACTACGTCTTCCACTTTAGTTTCAGCTTCCTCTGAGGCTTGAGCTTCATCTTCTACAGCTTTGGCTTCGTTTCCTTCTCCCTGGACCTCCTGAGGAGCGCCAGCTTCTCGTTCGCTGTGCGTTTCGGCGTCATTAGTATCGCCTGCTTCATCCTCACCTTCGCAAACCCCTTCGTCACTCTCTGGCTCTTCCTCAGTCGCGTCCTCCTTCGTCTCGCCGGTCTGAGGAACCCGAGCATCAGGTCCGTCCTCGGCAGCTGTAGCACTGCCTGCTGCTTTCTGTTTCAGGTCCTCCTTTGTCTCCAAATCCTTCGGTTCATCGTTCGTTTCTTGCTCCTCCTGTCTTCTCTTGTCCCCTTCTTCCTTCACTTCATCTTCCTCAGCCCGGGCTAGAATGTTAGAGACTGTGATCTGGGCTCTGCCGGCTTCATCCTCATGTTTAACTGAGACCTGCTCCTCCGCTTTGAGCTCGGAAACAATCGGCGATGCTTCTACAGGAAGCTGGGTGGGTTCGACGGGAAGTTCGCCATTCCTGCTCGAACCGGAGATGGTCCTGATTTCGGCCTCGCCCTCCGAACCCATGCGCTGGTACTCGCGAAAGACCCGAGACAAGCTGTCTTTGTGCTGCTCGAAGGTGACCTGCAGAGAGAACGGAATCGATTCAGCACGATGCGGAGGGTCACGATTCTGCATCGAGACGAGAACGTTAGGAAAAAACTGTTTTAAATGCAAAAGGCGTAACAGAGCAAAGCAGAGACTCAACAAAGACCATCAAGCCGTGTCAAAGCTTCCACCCAACTCAGGAAGTATACAATTATTGAATTACAAACCCTATCCCAACTCTTACCACCAGGGACTTACGTCTGAATTCAGTCGTTAAGAACCGGGGCTTTGGAAGATCTCGAAGACATTTCATAAAAAGACTAAAGCCTGACA
This sequence comes from Ancistrus triradiatus, assembly GCA_025084515.1. Classification (NCBI taxonomy): domain Eukaryota; kingdom Metazoa; phylum Chordata; class Actinopteri; order Siluriformes; family Loricariidae; genus Ancistrus; species Ancistrus triradiatus. The sequence goes on from JAJAGP010002876.1 coordinate 60,428, forward strand.
TCGTCTCCCATCTAAAGACAAGCCCCAGAGTTTTTAGTCACAGACTCTGACTTTAAAAAGGCAGGAGATCTTATGTGGCCACAAAACTGAAACTCAATTATTACTAAGATCAAATAAAAACACCACAGTTCCTTATTTTACCTGCAGGATCACATTTGTATTGTTTCAGTGCTTGCATTTTGTTTTTATCATTTCCCTTACACAGAGCTCTGACTAATATATAAAACTTTAAACAGAGAGAGAGACAGAGAGTGAGAGAGAGAGAGAGAGAGAGAGAGAGAGAGGCCATGAGAGATATCGAAGTAGAGAGATAGAGTTAATATCGCTATATCCATCGAGAGATGTATATATATTTAGATCAATCTATATAGTCAATATAGCAAGATAGAATAGTAAGAGAGAATAGAATATATATTTCTAGATAGTTAGATATAGCTATATATCCCCCAATATAGTAATTTAGATATATGAGTAGACAAGCGATAGATCAATAGATGCAATATATATATATAGAAAGTAATTGAGAGCAAGTGAAGAGCGATAGTAGTAGAATGCGAGAGAGCTAGATAAGTACATAGAGCGCTAGAGAGAGAGAGATCGCGATTGAGGTGAGACGAGAGAGAGAGATAAAGAGTGAAGCAAGTGAGAGGAGCGATGAGTAGATAGAGAAAAAGTTAGTATCTAATGATATGTAGAGAAGAGAAAGCTAGAGAGATATAGACAAGAGGACAAATATAGGCCTATGATAGTATTGAGAGAGAGAGATCGCGAGAAAAAGGGAGTTCATAGATTCAATAGTAGACCTATATTGAGCGCGGATATATATATTTATATAGAGCTGCTCTATATTTTATATAACAATAAGCAAGCAGAAGACATATGACATTAGTTGATGGATCGAGAGGTAGTGCATCTATATCGTCTATATATATATTTATATATTATTTATAAATATAGCGATATCTATCTATATATATATCTCTATAGATATTATATATCCATATATCAATTATACATAGAGATATCTCTATAGATTTATTGCATTTATAAATATATCTATATATATAATTATCTATATATATAGCTCTAGATCATTTATAAATATATCATATATATATCTCTATTAGTAATATCTCTATAATATTTTAATATATCAAATATAGCAAAGAGACAGATATAGAGGCGAGATATGTTAGAGCAGTGCTAAATAGAACGAACACTTTTAATAACTGTTTTTTATATTATAGGTACTTCTTATTTGTCTGTCTTTTACCTCCCACTTTATTTTATTTTATTTTGTCTAACTTTATCTTATTATATTTTATCTTAATTTTATTATTCTATTGTATTTTAAGTCTTATTTGTTTACGATTGTATGTATATTTTTGTTTCTCTTGTACCCGAGCTTTGGCAATACAAGTGTACATATTTGTCATGCCAATAAAGCAACTTTTTGATTTGATTTGATTTGAGAGAGCAAGAGAGACAGAGAGAGAGAGAACTCTTCAGTATCATTATGTTTAACTCTCACATCATTTCAAACGCACCGTCCCTGTTTGCACTCTTTTACAAAAATAAAAGTTCTATTACCTGCATGTGTTACCAGATCACAGTAATTACTTCCAAAAAACCAGTGTTAGAGTAGAGCACATGGTATCAGCATCTATTTTTAATCCCAGTCCCAGTTCAGAGCAGTAAGTTTTAAAGCTGGAAACAAAGTTCTCATCGTGTCATAAGCAGCCCCTCCCTCAGCGAACCTCAGCATCTTCAGCCACTCAGTATCGCAGTTTATGAGCAGGAAAGCAACATTTCCCTGCATTTTCCGATGCCGCTTATCTCAAAATGCCATTCATCGGCTGTCACTGCTAGCACGACTGCATTATATTCTGATGCTCAGGGTCGTCTTGTGTAAGACCGGCATTGCTGAGACACATCTAGAGCGAGAGTAACACCAAAGTCATGGAATCACTGTGAGAAACAAGACGTCTTGTAGATGAATCAATAATCGGTTGATAATTGAATCGAATCGTGAGAATCGACTCAGAATCTAGACATCCCCACCCCTAACAAAGCAGGAAGGTTTTGTCAGTTAAAACAACACATCTGTTCAAAACATCGACGCTTAAAGCGAAGCGGCTCAATAAAGGCTGATGTTCCTACCCAAAAGCACTCGGGAGATGCCCACCGCACGCGGCAGCGATTAATAAAAGACCTGTGTGTGTGTGTGTGTGTGTGTGTGTCCTCTGGCGGAAGCGTCTGTAGGAACAATCGCATGTCGAAAGAAGAGGGAGGTGAAGGCTCGATCCTCAGAGCACCAATTAGCAGCAGACGGTTCGGCAAAGCCCATCTAATTTACAGCCCTCCATTTATCACAATGCACAGACAGAAAGTCAAACACACCGCTGGGAGAAAGAGCACACACACACACACACACACACACACACACACACACACACACACACAGCAGCAGACATTTGCATTTAGGAGAAAGCCCCTGATTATCCGCAATTAATTTGCAGTTATTGTGCTAAATTAGCGCGCTCGCGGGCGGCTCGTTCATCTTCTCCCGGGGGCCGATCGGTAATCCATACCCAAGGTGTGCATCACCTCAGCACCACCATCAGTCCATGCTAATTTGACAGTTCGCATTTATAGGACCGGAGCCGGGGCGCTAAGTGGCGATATTAAATTTTCATGATAACTGCGCAGCCTCTTATGACGATGTACAATATTATCATTACATACAAAAACCACATTAGTGAGAATCTACTGCTCCGTCTGAAGGGCTCAGCCCGGGCACACATTTATACCCCTGTCTGTTAACGTACCACCTCTCCCAAAGAACCAGCAGCAGGTGACTCTGTCTTATACTCGCCTGGCTGAAGCATTCATGCAGATTTTGTAAAGAACTGAAAACACACCCAAACATATACACCTATATATGTGGACTGTGGTAGCCTAGCGGGTAAGGTACAGGACTATGGACCAGAAGGTCCAGGTTCAAATCCCACCTCTGCCAAGCTGCCACTGTTGGGTCCTTGAGCAAGACCCCTAACCCACAGTTGCTTGGATTGTAAGACAGTATCAATTGTAAGTCGCTCTGGATAAGGGCGTCTGCTAAATGCTGTAAATGTAAATGTAAATATACACATGGATTATTTGTCCTTTAAAAGGCAATAAAATAAATAATTAGCAATTCACCAAAATAAAATTCTCAAGCACCTATTACAATTGAGTCCCAGCACCCCTGAAAATCAAAGAAGCTGGGATACTAACTGTACGAACACCCATTTTTCAGCTTCTTGGGTGTCCACAAACCTTTGGCCAACCTTACAAAATGAAGGCCTATATACAGCGTACAATTATCCCTTAGAGTCCGTGCTGTTTAAACGACACAATATACAGTGGTATGAAAAAGTTTGGGCACCCCTGATAATTTTCATGATTTTTCTTTATAAATCATTGGTTGTCCAGCTCAGCAATTTCAGGTAAATATATCATATAGCAGATGAACACCGTGATATTTGAGAAGTGAAATTAAGTTTATAGGTTTTACAGAAAGTGTGCAGTAATTATTCAAACAGAATTAGGCAGGTGCATAAATTTGGGCACCCTGTCATTTGAATACCTTAGCACTAATTATTGGAACACAAAATTTGTTTTGTAAGCTCATTGACCCTTGATCTACATACACAAGTGAATCCAACTATGAGAAAGTGTTAAGGTGGCCAATTGGAAGTTTTTCTCCTCTTTGCATCTTCTCTGAAGAGTGGTAACATGGGAGCCTCAAAACAACTCTCAAATGGCCTGAAAACAAAGGTTGTTCAACATCATGGTTCAGGGAAAGGGAAAGGCTCTCTCAGAGATTTCAGCTGTCAGTTTCCACTGTGAGGAACATAGTGAGGCAATGGAAGACCACAGGCAACAGTTCTAGTTAAGGAACTCCCGAAGTGGCAGACCAAGAAAAATCTCAGATAGGCCAGAGGCGAAGGATGGTGAGAACAGTCACCCTCAGCCCGCACACCAACGACCCCCCCCCCAAAAGCCCACAGACCACCTCCAAACGACCTACAACCTCATCTTGCTGCAGATGGTTCAACTGTTCATCGTTCAACCATACAGCGCACTTTGCACAAGGAGAGGCTGTATGGGAGAGTAATGCAGAAGAAGCCTTTTCTGCAGACACGCCACAAACAAGAGTCACTTGAGGTAGTGCTTCAGCACACATTTGGACAATCCAGCTTCATTTTGGAATAAAGTGCTGTGTACTGATGAAAACTAAAACTGATTTATTTGGACATAACAAGGAGCGGAAAAAGAAAAACACAGCATCCCAAGACAAAACACTTGCTACCCACAGTAAAATTTGGTGGCGGTTCCATCATGCTGTGGGGACTGTGTGCCAGTGCAGGTACTAGGAATCTTGTTAAAGTTGAGGGTCGCATGGATTCCAGTTAATATCTCCAGATTCTTGAGAACAACGTTCAAGAATCAGTGACAAAGTTGCACCGAGGCCAACGACCCCAAACCCTGCTCAAAATCTAACTACTAAGGCATTCATGCAGAGGAAACAGTTACACGTTCTGGAATGGCCATCTCAGTCCCCAGACATGAATATTACTGAAAAATGTGGGCTGTCCATGCTCGGAAACCATCAAACCGCTGACTGAACTGGAGACTGGAGATGTTTCTAAAGAAGAATGGTCCAAAGCACCTTCAACCAGAATCCAGACTGGAAGCTGTAGGAAGCGTTTAGCAGCTGTTATTTCTACAAAAGGAGGATCTACTAAATATTGATGTCATTTTTCTGTTGGGGTGCCCAAATTTATGCACCTGCCTAATTTTGTTTGAATAATTACTGCACACTTTCTGTAAAACCTATAAACTTCATTTCACTTCTCAAATATCAGTGTTCATCTGCTATATGATATATTTAACTCAAGTTGCTGATCTGAACAACCAATGATTTATAAACTAAAATCATGAAAATGATCAGGGGTGCCCAAACTTTTTCATACGACTGTAAGTAAAAATACACTTGAGTTACTAAACTTTAAGGCGTCTCTGTATATCCGGCCTTTGTGTGTCCGTCCACTTTTTACTTATTTTATCTTTAAAGCACAAACTGTGAGCTTTCCTGCTATGAAAGGAAATATACTACACATATACTTTATGCACGTCTGAATTTCTAAACGTCTTCTTTTGAGGATATTTGCGCCCCAACCCAAATTCCCATTTCATTTTTACGTCAAACCCGCCATGTGGAAGGACGAACAGCACACTGTGTGTATCTAACCCTTAGAGTGTGTGTTTTTCCAGACTTTTTTCTTTAAACACGTCCAGCCCTAAGCAGCAATTTACGCTCTTTAATTCTCCTGACATTCATAACGTCAATACTTTATGACACACTTAAAACCGTACGGACACACCGCGACATCATGTGGAAAGCCCGGGCTTCGTTTCTCCTGACGCCGCATGTTTCGCGGAGATCGGGTTACCCCTACGAACAAGAAAAGAAACCCGCAGGTGAGCGTACGGACGGGGCGACGCTTTTGGATCCACATCAGAGTCGAACGTAATTCAATTTGCTTCCATTTAGCTCTGCGGCGGGGGGGGGGGATGCGTTATCGCTCAAGTTTGTGTTCGAATCATACAGCGTGACGCATATCCCCCCCCGTAAGGGGGCACGACGGAGAGCAAGAGGAACCATGTAGAGTGCAGCAGCGTGACATTTATTTTATTAGTGTGAAATATAATTTAGTCTGCTGCAGAAGAAGTCCGTTCAGAGCCGCTCTGCGTTCCCATCGTGTACGGCTACAAGAACACCAACGCTGGGACGCTCCTTACTCAGGATATTATTACATATATACATATCATTATTATGGTTATTAAGCAATGCTTAAGTCGGTGACACTTCCCCAGGTACCCGTCCGTCCAAGTGATGGAAAAACAGACAAAGTGCGAGCTGACATCATCGTGTATGCCTCTCACTTTTGCAAAAACACGCCTTAAAGGCCCTTTCACGTCAAGTTTTGAAAAAGAAAACACGCATATTTAAGGCCGTCACATGTTTAATCGGAGCCTGTTTTCATTTCTGCCTTAAAATCAGCCTGACCAATCAGAGCTCGGTTGCCGGGCAGAACAGCTCCAGAGCTTACAGGACGAGCAACAGGCTGCCTCTAAAAACATGGATATTAAAGAAAGATCTGGTGGAACAGAACTGAAAGGCTGGAGAATGATGGTGATGAAGCTCACAGGGACTGGATGGAAGCGTCTGATTATTTATGGATGTGCCACAAAAAAATCACAAACTATAAAAAGCTTCCTGCACTGATCCCAGCTCGGGTCTTTGTTTATTTAAGTTGACGATGTGAAAAAGACACGGATTTGCATATGAATATTAGTTTGTTTTTTCTTTCCGCTGTCATTCATCAATCTAAACCTCTGATGTTGCTGACTCCATAATTATGTATGCAGTTATTTCTTTCTTGGAGCTTCTCAGTCTTAAGCTTTCTTACACACTTGATTGTTCTTGTTGCTGCCTGAACCAAGTCAATACACAAAAAAAAAGATTCAGAACTTGTTTTTGTTTAAAAAAAGGTTAGAAAATAAAATGGGATGAAATGGTTCTTTTTCCTTTGAGTGAACCGCAGCTTATGGTTACACTGCTTCATTGCTTTTTTTTTTTTTTTTATTGCTAAAATGAATTACTGAACCAGTTTTTAACAGCAGTTCTTATATGGATTATAATGTGAACATAAAAGGTTAAATTATTGTTTTTTTAACCTCAGTATTGGCCACAATAATGTGCCAAAAATCGGTATCGGCCCTAGATATTCAATATCGGTACAGCCCTAGTATGTATATATACTATACATATAAGATATATGTACATATCATATATATATATATATATATATATATATATATATATATATATATATATATATATATATATATATATATATATATATACACAAACACACACATATACACACACACACACACACATATACATACACACACCAGATAATCAACATACAGTACTGTGCAAAAGTCTTAGACCACCACATAACGACCATATATAACTACTGACAAGGGCTGGGTCTGTACATTTCAAACTTGTATACGTCACTCAGTAATCCTCTTTTCGCAGTTCTTCTTCTGAAAAAGCTGTTTCTCGGCTGCTACCCTTCCAAACAGCACTGCAGAAGCTGCTATTGCTCAAGTGTAAGGAGACGTCACACTAAATACTCACAAATGTCCTGTACTTTTTGGTTGTATTCCAATAAAGAGACTGAGAAAGAAATACACACGGTCATTTGATTGTTGCTAAAACAAAGGTGTATCTGATCTAACGGTGGCCTACGACTTTTGCACGTTATTTTAGGGTTGCATGTAGGGTTTTAAACGTTTGATCCGAACAGCGAGTCTCAGTCAGATCGATAAGACACAAAGCGGCCACAAGGCTGCGCGGGGTAATGGGATTAGCTAAAGGCCATTGCCGAAAATCAATGTCGTCTGCAGGCGCAGCCCTGCTCCAGACGTAGCGAGGGTCTCTGGACACGCTGAGCTCAAACGCAGTGCGTATTTACTTATGGAAAATGTATTACTGCATGTATCACACAGCACATCCACTGTTTTCTGTTTCATAGTCCGGATTTTTATTAGACTTTATGAGGGGAGAGGACTTCACGATACGATTATATCACGATACATTGCGATATTCCATATAGCTCGCTCAAAATAAAAAAAACTGAAATACAAGTTACAGTCGACTTAATCCATCACACGACATGGATAACTCAGCGGAAAAACTGAGTCAAAACACTGAACTGCGCCATCTACAGGAGCAAAGATTAAACAGCGGAACTAAATATTGCGACATACTGCCCTACAGTCTTTTTATTACATTTTATTCACTATATTTTCTTCGTACTTCATCCTCCACAGCTTTCTTTTGTTATATTTCAGTTATGAAAGCAATACTACTCATTTTAATTTCCGTTTTTCAGATTGAACATTTTAATGCATCAATTATTTTCGTACTTTGATTTCCTTACCTATAAGTGCATAGCAGTGTGAATCTTAAGGTACAGAGTCAGCCGTTCTCTCTACAGTTCAGTCCTTCACCGCCTCATAAATGACTACATATCTATAATCAGCTCTTCATTTCTAAATGCCCACACTTATTATACGGAACGAAACGTATTTGCTCTCTGCCATTGATTTGAACTTCATGAACAGAACAATAAAGGAGGTGGGCGTGTGTGTGTGATACACAACGAGAAAAAGGACAACAAACAAAAGCTCCGTCTGCTAACGGCTTCATCTGCGTGCTCTGAGAAAAGCCTGGAAACCCTTTCTCCAGTGCAGTGCAGCCGCCGCTACGCTAACAGTGACTGTTGTAGAGGTTTGATCTGTTACCCATCAGATAAGCAGCTCGGACCCTCCATAGCTCACATCAGAAACCTGCCATGCTGCCTGCTGACGGAGCTCCGCACAGGGCCTCATCAGCTCAGGACTCACGAGAGAGTGTAACGCTCTCAGAGCGAGATCCTAACCGGTGCATCACACACTCACACACACACACACACACACACACTCACACACACACACCTGACTACATAGACATGGAACCAAAGATGTCCTTATTTTAAAGACAACACTGTATTAAAGGACACACACTGCTCATTTTCTGTCTTGTGTGTGTGTGTGTGTGTGTGTGTGTGTGTTATGTAACAGTACTATAATATATAAATAAATTCCATGCTTAACTAATAAAGTGTGTTTTAGGGATGGAAAAGTAACAGTACTCTGAACTATTTCAAAGTAACAAATGTTAACTTACATTTGTAAATCTCAACATGTGTGTGTGTGTGTGTGTGTGTGTGTGTGTGTGTGTGTGTGTGTGCTATGCTCTAATATTAACCATAAGTTTAAATTGTTGATTTTCTGTTCCACATCTAGATGATTAAATCTGTGTGTTCCATGTTTCCTTAATAAAGTGTGTGTGTGTGTGTGTGAGATAGTGTGTGTTTCTGTGTGTGTGTGTGTGTGTGTGTGTGTGTGTGTGTGTGTAAGGCTATTCTCTAGCATGAAAAACTACAGTGCTGACTTTCTGTTCCATGTCTCGATAATAAAGTGTGTGTGTGTGTGTGTGTTACAGTACTCTGTATTAGTTTTAAAACTTATAGTCTTGGTACTTTGTTCTACATCTCGCTAAATGTGTGTGTGTGTGTGTGTGTGTGTGTGTGTGTGCGAGCGTGTGTTAAGCTTTTATAATTTTTAAATTGGAACTGGAATGGAAGACTCTCTCATGTACGCATACACGCGCACACACACACACACACACCGACCGACACGGTGAAAAACCTAAACACACTACACAATAATTTACAGACAAATACAGTGCAAACAAAATACACAAACGCAACTCGCCACATTCACACCTTCACCCTCATTCTCTCTGTCTATTTCACACACACACACACACACACACACACACACACACACACACACACACACACCCTGCAGCTGTGAGAAGGAGTGTTACAGTGACAAACAGCTCTCCTGCTCCTGACTTGGCAGGAAATCTATCACACCGCACAATAAAATTGCAATTGAGTTTCTTTTGCTTTTTTTTCCCCTCCGTATAGCAGATGCATGTATCATGGCGACACACACACACACACACACACACACACACACACACGCTGCACATACACGGGCGGCATTAATCTTTTTGCAATTACAGAGGGAAAAAGCAATCAGGCACTCTGTTCATGCACAAAGGAAGGATGGAACGTACAGAGCGGGAATGCTGCGTGGGAAACGGTAGGGTTATTTATAGCAATTTAATTATTGCACTGTTTCATAATTAAACCTGCTGGAGCAAAAAAGGAGCGGCACGACGAAAGGGCAGCCCGAGAGCCTAAAGCTTCCAGTCTTCACAAGGACGCACTTTTAGTTTTAGTTGCAATCTCTATTAGCCGTCCTCTTTCTCTATCTCACACACACACACACACACACACACACACACTTTGGAAAGATGGGCACAAACGTACACACACACAACACGGAAGTTGTAATATTTTTTGGGCCATATTACGGTTTAAGTGGAACTAACTATAAATATTAAACTAGATCTGCGTTGCCTGTAGACCCTCGAGACGTGGCAAGATGAAAGGGTGTGGGCGTGTCTCAATACTTTTGGCCACTTGTGGGTTTGTGTGGTTATGTGTGTGTGGTATGTGTGTTGTGTCACGTGTGTATGGAACACGTATGTGTGTGTGTGTGTGTGTGTGTGTGTGTGTGTGTGTGTGGCAGAAGGTTTAATAACATGTTACCTATGAGGTGACATCATCGATTTCAGTTACAGTTTGAATTTTGTCGGTTATAATTTAAATCTGATCATACAGCCAATGCGTTTCTATGGGAGATTTGTAGTTTTTAAACTTAAATCTGTTAAAAACGATAAATCAGGTCGACTTGAAACACACACAGCGCTACACACAGCGTGATCATCTACGTGTCGGGGTTTGAACCGGGTCTGTATGTTGAGCGGTTCAGAAGAAAAGAAAAGAAAGTGACATATAATACAATTTAAAAAAAAAAACAATCATTTGTCGTTCAAAAAATATTTCGGTACTTTCCAAAAAAAAACAAAAAAAAAAAACAGATGACACAACCTTTAACACAGCTTAGCATAAATTAGTTTTAAGCTATAAAAAAATTCTGCACTTAGAAAAAGAAAGAATAATGTAATAGTATAATACAATTTTATTGTAAACACAAGCTTATTGTAAAACACAAGCGTTATTAAAAAAGCTTAATTTTAAGCTATAAAAAAGTATCCATTTTAAAAAGAAAAAAATAATTCACCACTTTCTGAAAAAATAAAACAAGCACATAAGGTAACCTTCATTAAAGCTCTTAATTTGGAGCTTTAAAAAATCACTACTTCCCTAAAAACAAAAGTCCTTATTAAAACGCATATTTGAAGCAAAAAAAGGGCACAATGAAAAAGTGACGCATAATACAACTTAATGCTTAGAAAAACAATCACTTTCCCAAAAAAAGTACACAAAGCAATCGTTATTAAAATGTTAATTTGTATTTAAAAAACTGGCGAAGGAAAAAAGTTTTAAATGCTATTCTTAAGCTCCTACGTTTCCAATAACGTAGTATTAGTCGTAGCAGATCGGTTTTTCCGTTATAACCTCTCGCAGTTCTGTTGCGTTTATAAATAAACTTCTGTCTCATACATACATACATAAAACAAAGCCGAATAACAGTATTTTTAAACGGGATCCACAGGATCTTAGGAACGGCAGGACGGACTGAGGGGAGACTCCAGCCCAATAAAGCTCACTTACGCCCCCTGGCGGCCACGGTGTAGCCAACGGAACAGCAGCGATTCGGTCAAATTAAAGTGACACGTTTATCTCTGCAGAATCTTGTATCCACATCGAGACCCCAAACACACGCGCACACGCACACGCGCGCTCACGCGAATTGTTTCCCAGTGCTCGTTACACAGAGAGAAATCGTAAATTCAGAAGCTTATTTTCTTTGCTGAGCTAAATAACACAAAAAGGGGGTAAGGAGATCTTTATCGAGGGATTAAAGGGAACTATATTACGGGAGAGTGTTCATACAGAAAGAAAGCTTTTTTAGCGACGGGTGGCTTAAAAACACAAAGCGCAGGCGCACGTGCGTCAGCCAGCCCAACCTCCCATCAGCTACATTAGATAACGTTTTTATCCATAACAAAACCGAACAAACCAAAAATCATTTAAACAGTGTTTCACATCAGGCAGGAAAACCGTGGAGCATGATTTCCTATCCCGGAATTCATTAGGACAAAACAGAACCCTAAACATGAATTCGGGCCGCTGAAGGGCGTGCCATGACCTCCTCTCTTTACCCGCGTGACGCCCGCCTCAGATTCGCACCCGGGTCGACCATTTTTCACACCTTTTTAAGGGGCTAGGGAACCACAGCTGGGCCACCCCGCGCTTTTTCGTGGTTATAGTCAGAGAGAACCCGGAGAATCTAGGGGAAGGCACTGCCGGGACTCGAACCCAGGTCACTGGTGGGTGAACAATTTTAATATTGAATATAATATAGTAATAATATTTTAATATTGAATTTTTATATCATATCGTGTTTGTAGAATTATTACAATCTAAGTATTAATATTTATTCATTCATTTAACTATTTTTTTTCAACATTACATTTTAAGCATTAATTACTTATTTTGATTTAAGCATTGCTTATATTAATAAATATTAGTTTCAGTATTAATTATTTACTAAATAATTTGTTCTTTTTATAAATATAATAATTAAAATTTAAATGAATTACTGAGTATTAGTTATTTTCATAAATATAATTGAAGTATGTATTATTTATTAATTTAAGTATTATTTATTTTTCTATTATAACTTAAGAATTTATTATTTATTAATTTAAGTGTTATTAATTTTCACATTAAAATTTAAGTATTTATTATTTATTAAAGTATAATTTATTTTTATATTATAATTTAAGTATTTACTATTTATTCATTTAAGTGTTATTTATTTTTACATTAAAATTGAAGTATTAATTATTTATTCATTTAAGTATTATTTATTTTATAACAATTTAAGTATTTACTATTTATTCATTTAAGTATGATTTATTTTTACATTAAAATTGAAGTATTTATTATTTATTAATTTAAGCATTGTTAATTTTATACTAAAATTTAAGTATTTTTATCTTTACATTAAAATTTAAGTATTTATTATTTATTAAAGTATAATTTATTTTTCTATTATAATTTAAGTATTTACTATTTATTCATTTAAGTATTATTTATTTTTACATTAAAATTGAAGTATTTACTATTTATTAATTTAAGTATTGTTTATTTTATACTAAAATTTAAGTATTTTTATTATTACATTAAAATTGAAGTATTTATTTATTAAGTATTATTTATTTTTATATTATAATTTAAGTACTTACTACTTATTCATTTAAGTATTATTTACTTTTATATTATAACTAAAGTATTTATTATTTACTAATTTAAGTATTGTTAATATTTTAATGTTGAATTCTTACATCATATCACAGCATGAGAAAAGCTCAGGTCAGAGAGAAGTGTGTTTTGTGTGTGTGTGTGTGTGTGTGTGCGTGCGCGCTGACCTTGGAGTGTGTGATGGAGAGCGTGTCGACCCACACCCTCCAGCCGCCCCACTCGTGTTTGATGGCGTGATAGAGGAGGATGCGGAACACAGTGTAGACCATCTCTGTGATCTTCAGCTCCTCACTGCTGCTGGGGTTTATAAAGCACAGAGAGAGCATCCACTCCTGCCACACCGAGCACTGCAGGAGGCTCCTACACACACACACACACACACACACACACACACACACACACACACACACAATATATCTCTGGTATATACGTGTATATTTACTCTCAAACTGTTGGACTTTGTATCTCGTGTGTGTGTGTGTGTGTGTGTGTGTGTGTGTGTTACCTCCTGTTCTCTCTGCTGTTGTTGAACAGTTTGATCATGTCTGAGAGAAACACTCTGCGCACCTCCATGCTGTCAGGACACGCGCTGTTCTTCAGCAGAGCCGCGATCGCCTTTAGGACTTCTACACACACACACACACACACACACACACACACACACACACACAAACACACAAACACACAAACACACACACAAACACACAAACACACAAACACACAAACACACAAACACACAGAGTAAATTCAGGAATAAATTTGGTTTTCTGGGTAAAATATTTTTGTCGTAACTTTTTATTTAAGATTTGTTATTGATATTTTTCTCTCATGTATTTTCCGTGCTTGCCCTGCTCAGGGTCGGGTCGGGTCGGGTCGGGTCGGGTCGGGGGTCCACAGCCCATCCCGGTACCCATCGGACACAGACGGAAGTCATCAACACAGGGCATATTTCAATTTACTACTTCTTCGTCGTCTTCTTTACTTTTTTATTAAAGATGAATTAAATTAAATTGTTTTTGTTTCATTTACTATGAATTGCATTATTTTATTATTTAAAAAGTACGATATTATTTATTTTCATAAGTATTATAATTCAAATTATATTTAAAACTTGTAAGTATTAATTATTCATTTAAGCATTATTCATTTTAAAAAACATTATAATGTAAGCATTAACTATTTATTCATTTAAGCATTGTCTGTTTTTTTAAATATTGTAAGTATTAATTATTTGTATAACTATAACTTATTATAATTCAAGCATTGTTCAATTTTTAAAATTATAATAATTTAAGTATTAATTCATAAGTATTATAACTTCAGCATTGTTTATTTTTTAAAATAATACAATTTAAGTATTAATATTTATTAATTGCCTATAATTTATTTTTATGAACATTAAATTGTAACCATTCATATTTATTCATGTAAGTATTGTTTATATAAATACTATAACTTACAAATTAATTATTTATCAATTTAAGCACTTTTTACTAAATATTATAATTTAAGTATTAATTATTTATTACATAAGTCATTATTTTATAAACATAATTTAAATATTTATTATTCATTAGTATAAATATTTATTTTTAGATTCTAATTCAACTACGTATTATTTATTAAATTTAAGTGCTGCTTAATTTTATAAATATTGTATTTTAAGTATTTGTTATATTTGAGGTATTCAGGTTTTAATATTTGTGTTGTTTACACATCTGAGAATATTAATACAATAAATGTAGTATTTATCAGTTAATTATCAATTTACAATAAAATATTTCAATTTTTTCTAGCTGACTTATGTATTAGTATTAGGTTATTTGAACATATTATTTATATTTTTTATTATTGATTTATTTTTTCACAATGAAATACAGAACATGCACTTAAATAATCAACATGGTTGGTTTGTACAGTCCAGGTTTAAAATTTAAACACACACACACACACACACACACCACACACACCACACACACACACACACACACCCACACACAACCGAACCTAAACAGAACCATTTCCTTTTCTCTCTATAATATTGTGTTTAAGTCTCCGGTGCAGTCTACACGCGGGAGAAAAATCAAATAAATGAAATGTTCATCAGTAGGTCGGCGAGTCTGTGGGGGCGGGGGGTGGGGGGTGGGGGGGGGTGTGAGGGTAATTAAAAATATTGACTGTGTGTTTATCTGAGCTATCTCGACAGCGTCATTACTGATTCTGCTGAACTGAAGATGTTTTAATTTTCACCGTGTGTGTTGTGTGTGTGTGTGTGTTGTGTGTGTGTGTGTGTTGTGTGTGTGTTTTTCTTTCTGCCTTTACGTACGCATTCAATATTAGACTCACTCAACTTTACCGGGGAAAATACCTCTGCTTTTTTCTCTGCATTTGGATCCTGGTTTGTCTCGGAGCCTGAATGTGAAAAGGGAACCTGTGTGTGTGTGTGTGTGGGTGTGTGTGTGTGTCGGGGTCATTCTGGTTTTTGCATTTTTGGTCCGCAACGTTGCTAAAGACTGCAATCCTGCAGATTTCTGAGTGCTCTAGCCCGTATCGAACTTGAGGAAGAGACAGAAGGCGTGTGCCCACCGAAACGGTCGGAGTCTAGGGCATCCATCACGCCTTCAGAAAGGCTTTGAGTAAAAGTCGGGGCTGCCTTCTGTCCAACCGGCGGCGTTCATCGATGCGTTAAAGAATAACCTGCGACATTCGGCCCACATTTCAATACCTACCTGCCACCCCACGGCCGCTATCGTCCGACGCCTTGCCGTGTTAACTAGACAGACAAAACAACAGAACACACACCATCAGTAACGCAATCCTACAAATTAAAAGTGACACGTTCTGCAAACTTTGTCAACAAAGGTGTTCCAAACATTTACACACGCTCTGGACCTTTATTAGGTACCCGTGCCTTCAGAACTTCTTTTAAATGCTTTCATAGCAAGTTCAACAAGGTCTGGGGATTTCCTCAGAGATTTTTGTCCATAACTGTCATTGGACGAGATCTGGTACAGTTAAGAACCGATGCTTTTTGTCACATGATGCTGTATCTCATAAAGGGGGGGTGCACGCGGCCCACAACAATACTCGGGTAGGCTGTGGGGTTAAAAAACTATGCCCTCAGGTCGGTATTATGGGGTTCCAAAACTGTTGCCAACCGACCACCTCTCTTTCCACGTTCTGATGTCCCCCCGTTTGATTCATCCCTTGACCCATGTCTGCCATGCTGAAGGCAACGAGTGCGTGCCGTGGTATTGGGCTGATTAGATATTTGGTGTTAACGTGCAGCTCCCAGGTGTACCTTAATAAATGTCGGTCGGAGTACACACACACACACACACACACACACACACACAAATGTATATATAACAGATGTGTGTGTGTGTGTGTACAAATCATAATTTAAGTATTAATATTTATTCATTGAGTATAATTTATTTTTATAAATATTACATTGTAAGCATTAATATTTATTAATTTAAGTATTAGTTACGTATATATTATTTATTAATTCAAGTGCTATTTATTTTTATAAACATTGTAATTAAAGTATAAATTATTTATCAATTTAAGTGCTATTTCTTTTTAGAAAATATAATGTAAGTATTGATTATTTATGAATTTAAGCATTATTTATTTTATACATATTATAATTCAAGTATATATTATGTATTAACTTAAGTGCTATTTATTTTCATAAATATAATTTAAGTATATTATTTATTAATTTAAGTGCTATTTATTTTCATAAATATTATAATTTAAGTAAATATTATTTATTAATTTAAGTGCTATTTATTTTCATATATATTATACTTTAAATAAATATTATTTATTAATTTAAGTGCTATTTATTTTCATAAATATTATAATTTAAGTAAATATTATTTATTAATTTAAGTGCTATTTATTTTCATAAATATCATAATTTAAGTATATTATTTATTAATTTAAGTGCTATTTATTTTCATAAATATTATACTTTAAATATATATTATTTATTAATTTAAGTGCTATTTATTTTCATAAATATCATAATTTAAGTATATATTATGTATTAACTTAAGTGCTATTTATTTTCATAAATATCATAATTTAAGTATATATTATGTATTAACTTAAGTGCTATTTCTTTTCATAAATATCATAATTTAAGTATATATTATTTATTAATTTAAGTGCTATTTATTTTCATAAATATTACACTTTAAATATATATTATTTATTAATTTAAGTGCTATTTATTTTCCTAAATATTACACTTTAAATATATATTATTTATTCATTTAAGTGTTATTTCTTTTTATAAATATTATAATTCAAGTATATATCATTTATGAATTTAAGCACTATTTATTTTTTACACGAATTATAACTTAAGAATATATTATTTACTCATTTAAGTGCTGGTTCTTTTATAAATATTATATTTCAAGTATCTATTTATTCATTTAGGTATTCAGGTTTTCACAAATACTGAGGAGAAAATGTATTTATGTATTAGATTAGCCATCAGTTAACTATCAATTTATAACACAATATTTCACATTTTTGTAGCTAATTTTGCATCGCATTTAAATATTATTCTAATGTTATTTGAACATATTTGTGCAAAACACCAGCCATGACACTTAACTAATGAACGGTAAGGTCTGTACAATCCAGATGAGATGCAAAAACACAAAACCAACCCACTGAGATCTTTCAGGCATAACCGGGCCCAAGTGGGCAGATTAAAGGAATTATCAACAAACACAAACAAAAAGAGGAAAATGAGAGCGCTGTAAAACGGCGGGTCCTCTGGAAGTCCCTGAGCTGCAGGAAGTCCATCATGATGAAGCATAATTGCACTCTGTGCTGCGCTATGTTAAGCGGCGGCGAGCTGACTGAAGTAACCCTATATCTCTGGCCGCTCTGATTAAAGCATTCCGCTCTGCATTACAGATCTGTGCTGCACACCGAACGGCTTCAGTCAGACAGAGCGCCGCTTAATCCTGGCTTGTTTACTGGTCGGGCTCACCAGTTCTCCATTTAAGGATAATTCATATAACTAACCGCGAGAAACGTCTTACTATTAAGCAAGGCGATGCAACTGCAAATGTAAGGAAGATCATGTAAAAGATTTGGTTCTCGGCGCACTTGCTTAAACTTGTATGAGTCGATCCGCGTGACTTGTTTCAGCCGAACCTCGATTCATGATTCATGATTCATGATTCACTCCATATCCCATCTATGCCTTAACTATTGTTTTACTTTGACGTACACGTTTCAGTCCCCAGCCTTTCACTCAGTCCTGTTACCCATACACCCAACATATTCCCCCTTCTGATAATCAGGGGGCATGCTGCACCACAGGTCACATGATCACTAGGACGCTGGAGCATCTGGATCTCCTGAAGATGATGGGACGATCCAAAGTCCTGTCCATTTCTTGATATTGTAACGATGACTGAGAAGGCTGATCTCAGCTTACTATCCTGTTACCGGAATTATTCTTAGACGTCCTAACGCTATTAGTA
>JAJAGP010002876.1:83980-94373 GCA_025084515.1 Ancistrus triradiatus
ACCTTGGAAAATGTCCACAGTAATTATTTTAATAATTAAGGAATTATTTCAAATCTAAAATCTTTGTGTGTAAACTACAACATTTCAACTTTTCATGATTAAAAAAAAATGTTTTAATAAAATTATTATTATTAATACATGACCTTGGAAAATACGTAGTAATTATTTAATAATTAAGGAATTATTGAATTATTTAAAATCTAAATTCTTCGTGTGTAAAACTACACAGGTTTCAATTTTTAATAATTAAAAAAATGTGTTTTAATAAAATTACTATTATAGATGACCTTGGAAAATGTACATAGTATTTCTTTAATAATTAAGGAATTATTGAATTATTTAAAATCTAAAATCTGTGTGTGTAAACTACACACATTTCAACTGTTAATAATTTTAAAAAATGTTTTAATACAATTATTATTATTATTATTATTATTATTATTATTATTATTATTATAATAGATGACCTAAGAAAATGTACATACTAATTCTTTAATAATGATTTCATTATTTAAAATCTAAAACCTTCGTGTGTATACTACCCAGGTTTCAGACTTGTCATGATTTTGTTTTAATAAAATACATTTGTGGTTAATAAAATACCACGTGGGCTAAGCGGACACCAGTCTTACAGGACGTTATCAGCGAGTCTTCTGTGTTTATCTGAAACAGTGGTTCAAAATGAATAACCAGTCTATTATTGTGGTACGTGGGGGCTGTGGTTTGGTAACACACACACACACACACACACACACACACACACACACAGCTATAGCCAGAGTGCCAGGGGAAAGCACTGCATGGCTAGGGTGGATTTGGTTTAACCTTCATAATGAGCTGTTTGACGAAAAGCAGCAGGAAAGCTCGGAGTGACAGGATCTCCTTCTGACTGGGCCTCGGACCATCTGCAACACACACACACACACACACACACACACACACACACACACACACACACACACACACACACACACACACACACGGCATCACGTTATAAAATGCTTCGGTGTAAGACTACCTTTGTTTCACAAAGGTTGTTTTCAAAAAATTT
Organism: Ancistrus triradiatus; assembly: GCA_025084515.1. Lineage (NCBI taxonomy): Eukaryota > Metazoa > Chordata > Actinopteri > Siluriformes > Loricariidae > Ancistrus > Ancistrus triradiatus. The sequence goes on from JAJAGP010002876.1 coordinate 85,032, forward strand.
TAAGTCTCACCAACATTAAAAAAAAAAAATCACAGTGACCCGCTGCACCTATTTTTCCCGCAGGACGTTCAGTAACCGAACCGTCACTTAGCCCACAGTGTTCCATTTTAAACAACAACATTAGCTAAAGCACAACAAGCACTGCACTGTTTAGCACAGCCATTCTCACCTTTGTATCTTATCTAACACTTCAAACACTTACAGAATGAAAACGAAAGCAGTATGATACTATTTTTAATGCCTTTAAAGACCGCAATTCTCTTTTCTGTCAGCAGGTGTCGCAAGGGTTCGCTCGCACTAGTTTTCCGTCATTCGGACGTAAATTAGACGTACACAAGACAGATTTTTATTTCCTATAATAATTTTAAGGATGTCGATCGAACGGTGCTTAGCTGTAATATTATTATTATTTTATTAGTAGTGATTATTCCATAATTAAAGAATTATTGAATTATTTCAAATCTAAAATCTTTGCGTGTAAACTACACATATCAACTTTTCATAATTATATTTTAATAAAATTATTATTATTATTATAATAGATGACCTCGGAAAATGTACGTAGTAATTATTTAATAATTAAGGACTTATTGAATTATTTAAAATCTAAAATCTTCGTGCGTAAAACTACACATATTTCAAATTTTCATAATTTTTTGAACAAAACAATTTGTTTCTATAAAATTATTATTATTATTATAGATGATCTCGGAAAATGTACGTAGTAATTCTTTAATAATTAAGGACTTATTTAATTATTTAAAATCTACTATTTTTTAATGTCTTTGAAGACTGCGACTCTCTTTTCTGTCAGCAGGTGTCGCAAGGGTCCACTCGCACTAGTTTTCCGTCATTCAAACGGTGCTTACCTGTAACATTATTATGATGATATTATTAGTGGACACTTTTCTTCCTTGGAGCCCCCCAAGAGTATCTAAAAAAAAGCTGTGACCTTTATCCTTTTCTCTTGGATTCCAATTATAGCCTTTTTTCATTTTGGCTCCTTCTCACTTAGCTAAAAATCAAACGTAAGCTTACTAAATATTTGTAAGCAATATTATATCGTTTTCCCCAGTGAGTGTCTGATTTTACTTATTTAAGTGTAAATTGTATTTTGACAAAGTCCGGACCCCAGGTTGGAAACCATGGACCATTAGTTTGTTTCCTGAGTTATGTTATAATCAGTCTTAGAAACCAACATCACATATCATCACTTTCATAAAATTGCGATACGATATTTTTGCCAGATCGCCCAGCCCTTGTTGCTCCTATAACCGACTACATGCAGGACTGGAAACGCTTAATACTGGCCAGTACCCGGAGCATCCTGTGGCTGCGTTTCCGTTCTTACCGAGGCCTTTCGGAGTGACTCCGCTGCGGTCCTGAGGACTGACCACCCAGTAGTAATATTTGAGCGTGTGCATGACCTGCAGGACCGTCCCCACCCGGCGTACGGCGTTGTAGATGGTCACTGTGCTGATGAACTCCGTGGCCAAATACGTGTACAAGACCATCTGTACCTGGAAACACGCAAAAAGCACGCTCTGAAAACTCCCTGTCTGCTTCAGCTTTCTTTATTTCCTTCTCTTAACGTGTCTTTTTCACATCGTCAACTAAAAGAAACAAAGACCTGAGCTGGGATCAGTGCAGGAAGCTTTTTATAGTTTGTGTTTTTTATGGACGTGCACTTGGATAAATAATCAAAAAGTTCCATCCAGCCCCTGTGAGCTTTATCACCATCATTCTCCAGCCTTTCAGTTCTATTCCACCAGATCTTTCTTTAATATCCATGTTTTCAGAGGCAGCCTGTTGCTCGTCCTATAAGCTCTTGAGCTGTTCTGCCCGGCAACCGAGCTCTGATTGGTCAGCCTGATTTTAAGGCAGAAATTAGAACAGGCTCCGGTGTGAAAAGTAAACATGAAAGGAAATAGGGCGCGCTGTCTCATAAAAGACAGTTTCTCATTGCGTATGTGTGTTACCTTGGCTGGTGTGTGTATCCAGATGGCGGGGTTGAACAGGATGTGATCACACAGCTGTTTGAGGAGTAAGATCCCATTGGGCAGGTTACTCAGATAACGAGCGAACGACAGCAGGATGTCCAGCACAGGCCTCGTTACGTGCACCTTAGAAGACTAAGGTCACACACACACACACACACACACACACACACACACACACACACACACACGGTTTATGGTCTTATACTTATTGTGTATTTATTCATCCGTATCATCCATGTTTATTCACCCCACCTCCAACACTGGGATTACTATTTTTATTTGTATTATTATTATTATTGTTATTATTAAGACTGACCTTCTCCAGGGAGTAGCCAATGACGAGGAAGCCCTTACAGGTGAGGATCTGCTCCTGCATCGCTACCGAGGACTTCAACAACTCCAACATGAAGGAGAGCAAAGTGCAGCTGGAATACAGGACGGAAGCAAAAATGAAAAGTGTGTGTGTGCATGGCATGCATGTGTGTGTCAGGACCTGAGACTCGAGTCGGAGAGGCTCGAGACTCCAGACTCCACTGGTTCTGATATACACGAGGCTCCAGATTTGACTCGGGTTCGCACGCCGGAGACTCGGCTCTGACTGGCGCTACAAATAGGAGCTCGACTGGGATGTGCTCGCTAGAGATCGAATGACTTGACTTTATATTTAACTATGACTTAATTAACTCATAACTATTGAGATTGATCAATCATATTAGTGTGTGTGTGTGTGTGTGTGTGTGTGTGTGTGTGTGTGTGTGTGTGTGTGTACCAGACGGAGGTGTCGGGCGCTTGGCTGTTCGGCTCCAGAAAGTCGAGTTGAGTGAAGAGAGGGAAGAGAACCTGCACCCCTCCGATGGAGTGAACAGCACTCTGAACCGAGTGTGTAACCACGGCCTTCACCTCCTACAGAGAGAGAGAGAGAGAGAGAGAGAGAGAGAGAGAGCATTTTCTGAAAGCCATTTTACACAGTTTTCGGCCCACAGACCTAACTGAGTAGTCCTAGGGTGACAGTGCCAAGGAAAAACTACCTAAACCTCAAAAAAAAAACTAAAAAACCTCAAAAAGGGACCAAACCTTCTTGGGTAAGAATTAAACTGAATTATCTAATTAACAAGTATATAAGTAATAGTAGACATAAATGCAGAAATTAAAACAGAACACATTTAAAGTAAAAATTAAATATAAAATATATATTATCATCTATATAATAATAGATAGATGATGTAAATGAAAGAAAATACAACATTATGAAGAGTACAATAAGTACAGAATATAATACAATAGTACATACAATAAATTAAATAATACATTTAATTAAAACATAGAAATGTGAGTACTGGCGTTACTTAGTCCAGTAAATTTCCACCTGGAAAATCATATAATTTTTATCCCTATAATCACTGTATTTATTGCAGTAACCACACAGCTTTTTATAGAATTAATCATAGAATTTTTATCCCTATAATCACTGTAGTTATTGCAGTAATCACACATTTTTATAGAATTAATCATAGAATTTTTTTATCCCTATAATCACTGTAGTTATTGCAGTAATCACACAGTTTTTATAGAATTAATCATAGAATTTTTGTCACTATAATCACTGTATTTATTGCAGCAATCACACATTTTTTATAGAATTAATCATAGAATTTTTATCCCTATAATCACTGTGTTTATTGCAGTAATCACACAGTGTATATAGAATTAAACATAGAATTTTTATCCCTATAATCACTGTATCTATTGCAGTAATCACACAGTTTTTATAGAATTAATCATAGAATTTTTATCACTATAATCACTGTATTTATTGCAGTAATCACACATTTTTTTATAGAATTATTCATAGAATGTTTTTATCCCTATAATCACTGTGTTTATTGCAGTAATCACACAGTTTTTATAGAATTATTCATAGAATGTTTTTATCCCTATAATCACTGTGTTTATTGCAGTAATCACACATTTTTTTATAGAATTATTCATAGAATGTTTTTATCCCTATAATCACTGTTTATTTCAGCAATCACACATTTTTTTAATGAATTGATCATATAATTTTTTACCCCTATAATCACTGTATTTATTGCAGTAATCACAGTTTTTATAGAATTAAACATAGAATTTTCATCCCTATAATCACTGTAGTTATTGCAGTAATCACACATTTTTTAAAGAATTATTCATAGAATTTTTTATCCCTATAATCACTGTTTATTGCAGTAATCACAGTTTTTATAGAATTAATCATAGAATTTTTATCCCTATAATCACTGTATTTATTGCAGTAATCACACAGTTTTTATAGAATTAATCATAGAATTTTTATCACTATAATCACTGTATCTATTGCAGTAATCCCACATTTTTTTTATAGAATTATTCCATAGCATGGTTTTTATCCATCCCTTATCCAACTGTTTATTTTCAAGCAATCACACATTTTTTAATTGAATTGAATCATAATTAATTTTTTACCCCTTATAATCACTGGATTTATTGCAGTAATCACAGTTTTTATAGAATTAAACATAGAATTTTGCATCCCGATAAAAAAACTTAGCCCTTAACAACCCCACTTACAAACCTTTGTCCCTTATACTCTCTAAAACCCTTACTTACTCACACCTTCTTTAACACACCCATCCCATGACAAACATATATTTTCTTACCACTTATTTCAACTTCGTGTTTAACGCAACAATCACTCTTCCCAACAACCATGTAACCTAAACACAACCCCACCCAATACAACCATGGGTTCCTACATCAACACCGCACAGAAATTCGTCCCTCCCAGCCCCTCCCCTCTATCTGTTATCTCTCTGCCAGTGAGCCTACCTATCTACAGCACGACTATGTAATACCAAACACATCTATTCCAATCTCCAACAAAAAATTCAAAAACTTTATCTATTTCACAACAGCAACACCTCAAATCCCCACCTAACCTTATCATATTGGCAAGTCACACTCACACACATTTAAACACACGCCATTTATTCATAGAATTTTTTTTATCCCTAATCGCTTATGACACTTCACTAAATGCAGTAACACAACATTTTTACACACACAATAGAAGTAATGCAGAAGAATTTTATCAACACACTAATCACGTATCTCATAGCAGTACATAACACACAGACATCAATTTTTTTTAGCACATGTTCATACTGATTTTTTTTATACACACTTTTTACAACAACACACATTATTGCAGACACACACTCTACACAGTTTTATAGAATTAAGCAGAAATCACTTTTGCACGCTTAGTTTTTTCCGACACGTCGTTGACAACGTAATTCGTCTCTAAATATAAGGAGTCAGAGAATTTTTTTTTTATCCCATAAACACTGTAGGTAGTGCAGGTATAATCACAGTGGTACCTAGATTTAATCATAGAAACAACCCACGTCTCACACACAAATCCTGTATCTATTCAGTAATTCACACAGGTGTTGTATAGAATAATCATAAATTTAATGGGAGCACTATAAGCACGGGGGATCTATTGCAGTAATCACACAGGTGTATTGAAGTTATCCTAGAAGGGTTGATGTGATCCGATAACCACTGCGATTAACACGCATAATCACACATTTTTTAGACTATAACGTCATAATCATTTTTTATCTCTATAATCACTGTATGTTTTATGCAATAATCACACAGTTTTTTTAAAGAATTATTCATAGAATTTTTTATCCCCAATCACTGTGTTTTATTGGCAGTAATCACATCCGTTTTTAAAGAATAAAACATAGAATTTATTCCCTATAACGCACTGTGTTTTTATTTGCAGTAATCCACAGTTTTTATAGAATTACTCAGAGAATTTTTATCCCTATAATCACAGAATTTTTAATCCCCCTATAATCACTGTGTTTATTGCAGTAATCAACACAGTCTTTTAGAATTAAACTAGAATTTTCCCTATACGCACTGTGTTTATTGCAGGAAATCACAGTTTTTTTATAGAATTAATCTAGAAATTTTTATCCCTATAATCACAGAATTTTTATTCCCCTATAATCACTGTATTTATTACAGTAATCACACAGTTGTTTTTATAGAATTATTCATAGAATTTTTATCCCTATAATCACTGTGTTTATTGCAGTAATCACACAGTTTTTTAATAGAATTAACTAGAATTTTATCCTATAGATCACTGTAATTTTATTGCAATAATCACACAGTTTTTTAAAGAATTATTCATAGAGATTTTATCCCCATAATCACTGTGTTTTTGGCAGTAATCACACAGTTTTTAAAGAATTAAACATAGAATTTATCCCTATACGCACTGTGTTTATTGCAGTAATCACAGTTTTTATAGAATTAATCTTAGAATTTTAATCCCTATAATCACAGAATTTTTATCCCTATAATCACTGTATTTATTGCAGTAATCACACAGTTTTTATAGAATTATTCATAGAATTTTTATCCCTATAATCACTGTATTTAATGCAGTAATCACACAGTTTTTATAGAACTAATCATAGAATTTTTATCACTATAATCACTGTTTATTTCAGTAATCACACAATTTTTATAGAATTAATCATATAATTTTTATCACTATAATCACACTACAATCCCTTCAATAAAACTAAATATCAACCCATCGCACGGGAGTGTTAGTGTGTTAACCCCTGTCCCACAGTAATAAGGAAAGTATGTACGGGAGCGTCCGAATCCGTTCTGCTCCCTACAGGCTCTATATGGAATGTAGAATAGAGAGTAGGGGACCATTTTGGATACAGCCCATATCTACGGGTGCTTCACAGGGTCAGAATAACTTTACCAGTGCATATAAAGCGGAAAGTCAAAGGCGTGTGTGTGTGTGAGAGTGTGTGTGTGTGTGTGTACCTGCAGCATGAGCGCGTGGGGCGAGTGGATGAAGATGGAGGCGTTGTCTTTGGGCGAGGACTCCAGGCAGAGCTGAGCGTCCGTAGCTCGGGGGTTGTAGGTGAAGCAGATGCTGCTGCTCAGCTTGCCGTCGTACAGCAGGCACTTGTGATGGTCGGCGAACAGCAGGTCGCTCTCGGCTTTATACTTAAACACGCCCTGCGGGACAGACGCACACATTCACGCTCTTGTCGTGTCATATTTGATGTTTGGTGTGTGTGTGTGTGTGTGTGTGTGTGTGTGTGTGTGTGTGTGTGTGTGTGTGTGTGTGTGTGTTACCTTGTAGGAGGGCCCGAGCTGGTAGATGGCGAAGATCTGCGCGGCGTTGAGAGACTCGCTGAACAGATACACAGCCCCCATCTGTCCGCAAAAGACGCGGTTGGCGTCCGCCGTCTCCGCCGAGCCCAGGAAACACTTATCGAACGTCTAGAAACAGAAAAGCTACGAATTACAACATGCTTCTTCATACAGGAGGGAGAATCCTCGCAATAAATACACTATGGACAAAAGTATTGGGACGCCTGCACATTAGACACACTTTTTTGACATGCATTTTCACAAACTAAACACGTCTGCAGTGAGCGACACAGGAGACCCAAGCAAACAAAGTGTCTTTTATTCCTTTCTCATTTTTATTTTATAAGAAAATAATTTTTAAACGTTATGGTATGTTGATTCCATCCCGGGCTGAGTTTAACACGAAGCTGCAGCTAAAGAGTCATAACTATAGAAAATCTGTAAGAAAGTGCTAAAAATCTTTCTTCTAAAAATGATTCTTACTACACAGTTTTTATAGCATTAATCATAGAATTTTTATCCCTATAATCACCGTATTTATTCGAGTAATCACACAGTTTTTACAGAATTAATCACCTAACTGAAGGGTCCGTACTTACTGTCTCACATTTGTGGTACTTACATCGCTGGTATTGACGAACCAGGTCATTTCTCCGAAAGACGCCAGCTCTCCGTTCACATAGCAGCTGATTTCACTGTTCTTCCAGCGATGGTAGACGTGCACCATGGTCACCATGTACCACTGCACCACACACACACACTCGTATTATTAATTCATTAGATCCTTCCACTGACTACATATTTTTATTTCACCCTGCTTTTTCTGGTCTGAACTCTCTGACTTGGCTTAATGGTTAACTACAACTTGCAGAGATGTTGTATATCTACATGTACAGCTCCTGCGTTTGTTGTGCGAACTGCATTTCACTTACAAAATAAAATCAACCACATGACCAGCAGTGGCTAAACTGGGATTTAAATAAGGCCTATTTTAAGCTCTGCTCCCTTGTGAGCCCCCTCTGGCAATAATGATGGTAGTGCAGTTTAAAAACAGTTTTTAAGCACTTTTTAAGGTGGATATGAAGTCTCCAGAGGGAGAGAAAGAGAGCTGAGCGTATAAATAGACCCTGCGAGCCCCACTTTGGCCTCCACGAGGAGAGACAAATCAATATGAAGCGCAAAATCTCAAATTTAGCCGCCTGACATGTTTTATAAAGTCCATAAAGAACCCTACAGCTTAAACACAAACTTGGGCGCATCTGAGGGAGGGGAGGCCAGGTGGGGAAGCATCTCTGGCTTCTCAGTCAGAATACTCGTTCTTCATTACAGGCTCTTTTTCATTATCTGTCCAAATCACACACCTTATATACTACAGACCATGTAAGCACGATCGATTTGTCCACTCTGGACGCGTCTCAAATTACACAAACTTGTCTCTATAAAGGCTACATATAGACTGACCATCAACAATAAGCACCTCACCCTCATTAGCCCACTATGGACATGTCCCAAATCACACACTGTATTTGTAATATACAGAAAAATAATCATAAATGTCTCCTCATAAGCTTCAGACTATGGGCGTGTCTCAAATCACACACTCTTGTCTCTATAAAGGCCACTTATAGACTGACCGTCAATCATAAGCATCTCACCCTCATCAGCCCACTACGGACGTGTCCCAAATCACATACACCGTATGCTATATACAGCATGTAAAAATGTCTCCTTATAATCTTTAGCCTATGGGCGTGTTCCAAATCACACACCTGATGTTCTCTACAGGCCATTTAAGCACAATCGATTTGTCCACTATGGACATGTCCCAAATCACACACCCTATATTCTATATAGGCCATGTAAGTACGATCGATTTGTCCACTATGGACATGTCCCAAATCACACACCTTATATTCTATACATTGGTATGAAAAAGTTTGGGCACCCCTGATCATTTTCATGATTTTAGTTTATAAATCATTGGTTGTTCAGATCAGCAACTTGAGTTAAATATATCATATAGCAGATGAACACAGTGATATTTGAGAAGTGAAATGAAGTTTATAGGATTTACAGAAAGTGTGCAGTAATTATTCAAACAAAATTAGGCAGGTGCATAAAT
>JAJAGP010002877.1:0-94343 GCA_025084515.1 Ancistrus triradiatus
TGCCTGCCTTGTCCGCTAGCCGGGAGTGTCGAGTGGGCGGTCTGGCTGAACTGGGCTTCGGTCCTCGTGATCTTGACTTATGCATCCTTGCCTTAGAATAAGGGTAGAGCTGGGGGTTCATAGTCAAATAGTCTTACGGTGATCAGAGACGTGGGGTTGCCAATGTCTCATGTGATCCATCTTGGCTGTGTTTTCCTACCGGTTCTCCTCTTTCTAGCTATGCTGCTATAGCTAATGCTGCCGGGGTCTCATGCTACACTTGGCATCAGTGATTGACATGGCATCAGTGATTGTTAATAGACACTGTGCTCTTAATCAATAACTAATTACATTTTCTGTTTTCTCTCCGAGCTGTGTTCTGGCAGTTCCAGCCCCACACATGATGTTCATCTGCTGCAGCTCCACTCAAGCTGCTTTCGTCATCAGCTCTTAATGTCAATGTGCATACTTCAAACTTTGACTCCATGACTTTAGTTTCACTCTTAGATTTATCATCTACGCCGCCCAAGGAGGTTGGGTCCCTTTTTGAGTCTTGGTCCTCCTAAGGTTTCTTCCTATAACTCAGGGAGTTTTTCCTTGCCACTGTCGCCCTAGGCTTGCTCAATTTGGGATTGGACGTAGTTATTACGAGATAATCTAAACTTGTAAAGTTGCTTTGAGACAATGCTCCATTGTAAAAAGCGCTATATAAATGAATCTGACTTGACTTGACTTGTAGTTGTATCTGCATGCTCACTGCGGCAGCAGACGTGTGTAATTTGTAATGTGACTTTTGTGTCCGCAAAGATATACGGAAACTGGAGTTGTAAAACCTGATGGAGTAGCTGTAATATTCTAGTTTGTCATTAAAGTAATTACATTTGTCATTAATATAATTACAAAAACTGAAATGCAACCTTTCTGGTTTATTACATATGCAGTGTGTCAAAATAAGACCAGACTTGTCTTGATTTTTGTCGGTCTTTGTTTTGCTTCTTCTGTGTTTTGTTCAAAATGTTAACTATCTGAACATGCAGCTCAATAAAATATAGTAATTTTTGATCTTTAAATAAAGACTGTTTAAATAAATATGGATTATATTTTTCTTTAGATAACTGCGACATGTAACAAGCTCATATGCAACTAAATACTTGATAAAATGAATGTTTCATATTTGTGTAACATATTCTACATCAATGCAAAAACATTTTATAATGGTCATAATGTGTGTGTGCGAAAAGAAGTCAAGAACACAACAACATTAAGTCAGAGCACAAATACTTAAATGCAGGACACAAATACGTTAATGTACAACAACATTTCCACAAATGAAGCAATTTAAAAATGCTGTATTTGGTGAAAACGCAACAGCATTTATGAGGCAAAAAAGTCGAGCACACAAACACATTAAAGCTAAACAAAATGGCATTAACTGAAAGGAAAAATGTTTACAACAATGCTGCATATTTATACTGGTCCCTAGGGGTCGATGGTTTCCATCTGAAAAATATGCAGTGAGTAAAGTCACATTTAGTCAGAAAAAATATGTTGAAAAATTAGCTCTTAAATGGAGGACTCTGTGTATTGGATTATACACTCAACCAAATTATCAAAATAAATTAGATTTAAAAAATCCCTTATGTAGATGGTATCTCATACTCAATTTAGTTTTTAATTAGCTCAGTGGTTTTAATTTTTTACTCAAATGCCCTTAAAAAGTCCTAAAACTTCCAATTAAACTATATGCATTTAATAAACATACGGGCATAATAATCAACCCGACTGGTCTCACTATTTGCCTTTGGCTGAGATGGCTCAGAATCTAATCAGCTCTGCAACAGGCATAACACCTTTTCAGTGTTGGTTTGGTTATCAACTCCCTGATTATGCCCTGGACACCATCACCATCTGAAGTCCTGGCAGTCGACAAGTAGATGCAACGCAGTAAGCATGTCTGGGATCAGACACTTCACTGGACTGAAAGAGCACTACAATCACAGATGAGGTTGGCAGATCGTTGCAGAGCAGTCAACCAATTCACTAAGCGAGTAAAAAGTTATGTCCTACATATATTGGTCCAGTTAAGATTATACAGACAGTGAATGATGTAACATATAAGAAACCCGCCCCTAGACCCTGATGTTGCCCCAGAAATTGCATGTTGAATCCCTCCATTGGTCAAAGTAGGGGCCATCCAGGTTCCACTCAGCACCAGTGCAGAGCCAATGGGTACCACAAAGAGGCTCTCTACTAAAGAGGCCGTCGGCGCCCTGGTCATCCTCAATGATCAGCCTTTCTGGTCATGTTGGGGAGAGGTACTGTCATGATCCTGAACTTTGCGGACTTCATAACCCATAATCTTCCAGATAAAGACATTGCCGCTTTCATGGTGTGCGTACTGAGTGTTATATCCATGGACTTTTGTATCAACCCTTGGCTTTGTTTTCCAGTTTTCCTGTTAGCTCAGTCCTTGTGTGTTGTTTGCCTGTTATCATGTTTTTCTCAAACCTCCACTTGGTTTTGACTCTCATGTCTCTGTCTATGCCATTTTTTTTCTAAATAAACACTCCGGTGTTCACCTTACTTTGTGTGTTACAGAGATATATTCTTTTTACATTTTTTTATTTCTGTTCTAAGAAAGGAACATTTGCTCAGAAATACCATACAAGAATGTTTGTGATGATACCCTAAATGGGTTAATTCCCTACCTTGGTTATTCCAACATTACATTATCTGTGGACCTTAATATTTATTTAGAGGGGATTGATATATTGTATAAAACAATTATAACTGATGTATTAGAAATAATTTACATATGATACTTATCCAAATGACTTTTTGTACCTTCCTCACATATGTACTTATAACATACATTGCCATTCAGTTTGGACATTACCTTATGAATTCCTCATTAGTTTCTTACTGATGAATAGTTTAATCTACAGTGGGGCAAAAAAGTATTTAGTCAGCCACTGATTGTGCAAGTTCTCCTACATACAAAAATGAGAGGGGTCTGTAATTTTCATCATAGGTACACTTCAACTATGAGAGACAAAATGAGAAAAAAAAATCATTGTGTGATTTTTAAAGACTTTAATTGTAAATTATGATGGAAAATAAGTATTTGGTTCAACTCAATACTTTATAACATAACCTTTCTTGGCAATGACAGAGGTCAAACGTTTCCTGTAAGTCTTCACCAGGTTTGCACAAACTGTAGCTGGTATTTTGCTACAGCTAGGCCACTCCAGGACCTTGAAATGCTTTTTACGGAGCCACTCCTTCGTTGCCCGAGTGGTGTGTTTGGGATCATTGTCATGCTGGAAGACCTAGCCACGTTCCATCTTCAATGCTGTCACTGATGGAAGCAGGTTTTGGCTTAAAATCTCACAATACATGGCCCCGTTCATTCTTCCCTTAACATGGATCAGTGGTCCTGTCCCCTTTGCAGACTCTGCGACTCAGCCTTTTTCCTCCAGTTGAGTTTTTATCAAAAAGTTCTATTTTGGTTTCATCTGACCACATGATATTTTCCCAATCCTCTTCTGGATCATCCATATGCTCTCTGGCAAACTTCAGACGGGCCTGGGCATGTACTGGCTTAAGCAGGGACACACGCATGGCACTACAGGATCTGAGTCTCTCTTGGCGTAGTGTGTTACTGATGGTAGCCTTGTTACGTTGGTCCCAGCTCTCTGCAGGTCATTCATGAGGTCCCTCTGTGTAGTTCTGGGATTTTTGCTCACCGTTCTCATGATCATTTTGACCCCGCGAGATGAGATCTTGCGTGGAGCCCCAGATAAAGGGAGATTATCAATGGTCTTGTATGTCTTACAATTGCTCCCACAGTTGTTTTATTCACACCAACCTGCTTGCCTATTGTAGATTCACTCTTCTCAGCCTGGTGCAGGTCTACAATTTTCTTCCTGATGTCCTTCAACAGCTCTTTGGTCTTGGCCATGGTTGAGTTTGGAGTCTGACTGTTTGAGGCTGTGGACACAATCAGTGGCTGACTAAATACTTTTTTTCTCCACTGTAAATACTTGCATATGACAGGCAGAATAAAACACCAATGTTCATCTAAACATTTGATAAAATTGTAAGCTCAAAAGGACACAGAGTGCAAGGCTGGAGGAAAAGGGTGAGTCTTAAGATGCGTCTGAGCGGATTCGACAGAGGAGGTACTGAACATGCTTAGGGGCCTAGAGATAGAAAGTAGCTGAAGGTTTGAAGTCCGTCAGCGACTGTATGGTTTAGAAACCGGAGGTACTCTGGTTAGGGCTTGTGTACCACGAGCACCACAAGCTTCAACAAAACTTGAAAAACTTGTATGGTACAAAAAATGGTCGAGCTTAGAGTCTGGTTGGTCTTTAACTATCTTCTAGTTCAGCGATACCGAACTACTTAAGACTGCTGTATACAGGAAACTTTAAAGTAAAACGCGAAAACTTGAGTAAAATGAATAATCAAAAACGTTACAAAAAGGAAAAATTATAAAAGACAAAAGATAGACTTAAAGAACATAAAGACACAAGACTTGAAGCTAGCTTACTACGTGGTCGTCCCGCGTTGCCTTTTGAATGTTTCAGCTCGGGGGGCGGCTGGAGGCGGGACATAAGGAGTTGCCCTTACTTAGCAAAAAGGAAAAATTAATAAAGACAAAAGATTAGACTTTTAAAAACATTAAAGACACAAGTACTTGAAGCTAGCTTACTACGTGGTCGTCCCGCTTTTGCCTTTTGAATGTTCAGCTCGGGGGGGGCGGCTGGAGGCGGGACATCAAGGAGTTGCCCTTACTAGCCAATGAGACGCTGACTCCTCAGTAAAGCTCTCCTATCGCGGTTGCCTTATTTCACCATAAGCCACAGACGTCTAACTTGGATTAAATAATATTCCTACATATCTAAAAGAGATTAAAAGTATCACACAATAACCAAAAATCCTCAGTTACAAGTTTAGATGCAGACTTCGTTGGAAGGTTCAGATGATCAAAAGCACCTTGAATTGATAACCTAGAACATTGTTAAAGCATTTTAACTACAGCACAGGCATTTACTATACTTTTAACTAAACAATACTATGATTAATACAAGCTGTAGGAAACGGTACATTGTAAATAACTTCATGTTTGTTGCACAAATTATTAAAACCCGATCGATCAAAACACATAGGCAAAAGCTGTTTCTATATATCATACTAAACGGGATCACTAAATATCAAAACAAAAAGATAATTATAGTAAAACATTAATCAAGTAGATATGAAGGTACATAAATTCAGTAACATACATATGTATAATCTATAACGGTGTGTGGATATAAAAGAATATCCTTGATCCACTCTTTGTATGAATCATTTAAATGTATATAGTGGGTTTGGACTTATCAGGATCCAAATATTATTTGTTATGTAATTAAAAGGTTTCGATGAAGATAAACTGTTCTCATCAGGAGTTTAATACAATTATTAAAGTTTGTCTCTTTAGAACGAAATCTGAGTTTTTGTTTTTTGTAAGAGGGAAGGCGATAGTTTCTTGACTGTTTCTTGATGTCGTAAATCTCCAGAGGTGTCTTTCTGGTGCCAGACTTGGGTGATAAGGTTTGCAATAGAGCTGTGATGAAAGGTTCACTGTGAAGGAAACCGTTATATTCTGCAACAATCAGTTTTAAAAGGAAAATTTAGAAAACTTGGTGGCCTGGACCGTTGAAACCCCTTTTTAAGATTAGCACATGGACTTAGTTTATGATTGGAGATGTCGAAGGTTGTATGTCGGTTTGGGAAAGAGTTAACTGTTGATGGAGTCAAACGGTGGGGGTTAAGATCCTGTCCAGATGTAGGGCCTTCTTGCATTCCAAGATGTTGTAAAGTTTATGACTTGGGGAAGAAGGTAAAGAGAGGGAGATACAGCGATCACGCTACATTCCCCTCTGTGAATGAAGTTTGTGCTACAGCAGACTTCGTCCATCTTCAGGCGATGATAGCTGGAATGACAGGTGACAGCACGAAATACCACTTTTATGTCTTAATCTGGGTCCCCCCTGATGATTCGAGAAAGAATGTAATGTGAACGTGGCACCTAAATTTGATTTAGGTGAGTGGGGCATAGCATCACATAGAAGGTTATTATTATTATTTTTTTTACTTCTAGAGAGATTGTTGAAAACCCTTTTTAGGGCTTCTTGAACGTTATTGGTATCTGTCTGAGTAGGCACTTGTCTTGCCCTGCAACACTCGGGTGCGGTACAGGTATGTAGCTCTGCAGGTTATGATATATACCAATACTAATTGCCAAAGCAACCGTCAAAAAGGTATGAGCAATAACCGACCAGTAATAAGCACGTGTTGGTAATGGATAGAATTGTAATCCAAACTTTATGAGGAGGGGGTCCCCTCGCAATGGAGGTTGTTTGGGGCACCCCTCACTAGGGTAAAGGTAGTCAATCATTAATTGCCACGCGTCATTAGGCTTTATCACGGGCCAGATTGGAGCGGGGCAGGTGCTATTACAGGGTCGGGTGATGCCCTCTTTCAAACCTTTTTCCGAACGATTGTCAATGAGTTCCTGCACTGGCTCATACGATGCTAACGGAATTTTGTACGGAATTTTGTGCGAACGCACATAAGCGGGGCGTGTGGTTAGTCCAAAATCTAAGGAATTTTGAGTGAGTGAGTTGCGATCCTTGATAAGGGTCACCCTGTGTTTCTCGCGCTTTTGATCACTTTGTAGGGTGTCAGTTTCGTTTGGTACTAACTCAATTTGAGGTTCAAGTTCAGGGTTCGGTTTCTTATTTAGTTCAAGCGGTGCTGTCATTGACCCCCCTGAATCGATTTTTGTTGATGCCGAGGCTGTTTCAGGATGGTCAGAGAACACACGAAGGTATCTCGTTGTTCCAGTGGCTTACCCGGGGGCCAGGAGGGCTCTGACGGAAAGTCAGACGACTTGGCTGGTCCATCCTCCTGAAAATTGTTTCCTTTGGGGTCTGACTGGACCACTAACACAGCACTAGGGGGAATTGGTTTCTCACCCCCCTGTGGTGGCTGATCAGGTATTTCCACCTGTATGACAGGAGTCTGTAGGGGACCTGGTACTGCAGGTTTATTCCCATCAGACCCGGAGGAGCACTCCTCCTCTGTCTCAACATGGCCTAACAAAGGCTGGACAGGTAATTTAGGGGGAGCAGAGGTGAGAGAGGACAGATCTGCTTCCTGGCTATCAATTTGACACAGCTTATCTACTATTCTTTTAAGGGTTGCTAAGTCTTCCTGACTGATTTTGACCATTTTAGTTGTTTTCTGCCCTGCTCTTTGTTGTAGCCTTTTTCTTGGCTCGGGTTGGTGCTAACCCTGTTCTCAGTAGTGTACTGAGGAGATAAAGGTCGTCTTGGGTTGCCCCAGGGATGATTAGACCATGAGGCATGTCCAACTTTGCTTTGATCAGGAGGAAACCAATTGTGGCGATATCTTAGGAAATGTTGACCGGTGTCCGAATTCGCACAGTCTTGATTACGCTCTGACCACAGTTGTTTGGGATACCTGCGACGCCTATGGTTTTGTGGGGACCGAGAGATTCCTGGTCCCTTGTTCAAGCTCTGGGCTTGATTGGAGTCCTGTGCTGGATGGGTTCCTTTCTGCTTTAAAGGTAAAAAGGTGGTATCAATACTTAGCATGCTAGGAGGGTCTACCTGCTTAGGGGCAGTTTGCTGATATTTAACAAATCCCTTTATTGCTAAGTCGCGCAATTCCCTACTGTTTAACGTGCGTGGGCAAGCTGAGACGCCTAGATAGTAACTGGTAGTAGGATGGAGGTTTTGGACAAACAATGATTTGAAGTTCAAATCCTCCTCCATGCCAGGTTGATTGCAGAAGCCAAAATAGGCTAGACGCAAACGATGATAATAGACCTGTGGGGACTCCTGCCTACCCTGTTTGACTGATAGAGCTGCGGCCAGTCCTGTCTGTTTGAGAGGATTGGAGAACTCCTTCTCCAATGCGTTACACAACAGGTAGTAGTTTCCCCGGATATGCTCCGGCTGGCGCGTGATGAAACTACTAACTTCTCGGTTTGAGGTTACTCGGATTAAATAAATCCTGTCGTCTACCTTCGCTTGGGGAAATATTCGCAGGTAGAATTCGATGTCATTCACATATGCACGGACATCATTAGCGCCACCAGGTGTGGGCTCGAATCGAATTATATTGCGGGCAATTTTATCGAAATATTCAATACCCCGCACCGCCGGCTAAGGCGTTGGCCAGATATGTCTACAGCGGCCCAAGCACAGAAAGGCTAGGGGCGGGATAGTCTGCCAATAGATCAACTCAACACGCATTAGACCTGGGACTGTGCCAAAGCCAGCCCTCACGCAGCGGAACCACCTACAATAGAACGACCTTGAAGGAGGGTGGACTGGTGTTGTCTGCGAGAACAAAGGAGCTATGGTGAGAAGTAGGGAAAACAAGCAAATATGGAGGGGACGAGAAAGGAGACAAAGACCCAAAGGGCACACCCAAAGGTTAGCCAAAAAACGGAATCACCTTAAAAAGACAGTACATGACGAGTAAACGATGTGGGGAGGGGTTCTTCAGGACTTACACATAGATAGGCGTCCCGTCCCACAATAGGCCAACATTAAAAGATGAAAAAGCCCGAGCGGGTAGAGGGTACGACGATCGATATCCTGTCCTTTGGGCCCTGATTTATAGCAGAAGGAGGGGTCTTGGCCTCGTGGGGAGTATTTGGGCATGGTCATGAGACTCTCTCCTGGCTCTAGTGGAGAATAGGATCCAGGAGCACTCTTGGAGATAATCCCGCTCCTTGGTCATCAAACAGGGGAACGTTCTGTACACCTGGTGATTTGGTCAGGGACTGTATCGGGAGCATACAATGGTCCACACTTGGGACATCCAGGAATTTCTTTCCTTGTACACTGTATTTGGACCACAGTGCCTTTCTAACTCTTTAATTTTTATTACACTGGTTTGCATCGCGTTGTTCAAGCCCATGCGCTTTGCGGTGGCCTGCTCAGTTCCGCAGACGCGATTCTTGAACTCAGTTATCTGTAAGGCAACCAGTTTTCATAACCTAGTTGAGATTGCCGCCTTGCTTCTAAAATCGTTCTTAGATATTCGGTTAGGCAGGCCTCCCTTAAGTGACTCAGGTCAGCTGGGTCACTTTGCTTGGGCGGTTTTTAGATAGTCGGGCACTAGTGATCGAGTAATCTTCAGTAATGCCGACTCACCCATTCCTCATTAGGTTTTTCAACACAGAGGGGAGTTGATCGTGGGGACTCAGCGGCCATTTTGTTTGTTTCAGCGGTGTAATTTTACGATGATTGGGTTTGCAGGTCGAATAGGTACACTGTATGC
The DNA here is from genome assembly GCA_025084515.1 of Ancistrus triradiatus. Lineage (NCBI taxonomy): Eukaryota > Metazoa > Chordata > Actinopteri > Siluriformes > Loricariidae > Ancistrus > Ancistrus triradiatus. The sequence goes on from JAJAGP010002877.1 coordinate 9,346, forward strand.
AAGGTTAGAGTGTTTTAACTGTATTCGAGCAAGGCTTTTATTTTATTTGTTTTATTCGCCACAAAAAAAATTAATAATTAATTTTTTTTTTTCAATCAATTAAAATTAATCACATAATTTATATTAATTTTATTTTATTTTTATGAGCGAATAAACAAACAAACAGTAAACGTATTAAATTTAGGGCAGCTAAAGGCTTTTTAATTAAAGGCTCAATCACAAGAATTTTGTGGACTCAATTGATAGTGATAATCAGTGACCGTGTTACAATAAGGTTGCTTAAAAAGTTATAGTGATTACACAACAGAACCACTGATAGTCATTATTAAAGTAATGAAACCGCCTATAGGTCACTATTAGTTTAAGTGATAAGTTTTATCAAAATTTTACTCTATGAGCCTTCAGTAACCCCGTTCACAGTATAGACACATAAGTTTCTTAATGGCTGCAGTGTTTCCAAGCAAACACTAGGTAATTATTACCTGAGTTTGTTCACTCAGATTTGGCCACTAGGGGTCAATAGCCTATATAATCCTTCACAGGGTGGTTCAGTATCTGACCACAAGAGGGTTAACATCGACACACAACAAAACGGGGCGTCAATAACCTATATTATTCCTCAACCCACGGGTGGCCCCCTTCCCTTGTCTGCCGCCACTCCAGAGGATAACCTAGTTTGCACAACAGGGGGTCCACGAGATGCACATCAATCGTGACGTCATTAAGCACCGTCCTTTGAAGGACGTTTGATTCTTTGAATGGGTTCACCCACTTCTATCCAGACTGGGCCCCCTGAGTATTTTCGCTCAGCGGCGAGTTTTATTGGATCACAGGACACGGTACACAGCCGTGGCCTTTCTATTTAAACTGATTTTCCTACACCACACTTTTTCCAACCCAAGCTGAGATCAGCTTCATGCAACTTATAGCCCCGCGCTATTCAGTTTCTTCGGTATTTTGGGCCCCCTATTGGGCAGTGTTCACAACAGCTTACTTTCAGCTGCGTTTTATAGCACAGCCGTATCAGACGGCGTGTTACGATTTAAAGGACTCCCCTATCACACGTGACGCCGACAAAGTAGTTAGCTACGCTACTTTTTAGCACGGGAGAGACCCTTTCGAATTTTATTCTAATTCTCTCGAGGACTCCTCGGAAAGAAATTAAATAACACTTCGGGCGCATATACACAATTTCGGAGACTCCCAGCAAAATTGGTTCTTATGCTTATAGGCCTTAATTTTAATAAAACCGAGCGTCGCTCGGGATACGCTATGCAATGCATCAGTAGTTATGAACTTAATTAGTAACTGCAATTCTTAACCATGTAAACCTTGATATACCAACGCACAGCGTTTTCTGCTGCATACAAAACAAACGCACATCAAAGACACAAGAAGCAGCTTAGATTGCACAGTTACGCTCGGCGGGCGTTTTCCTTTCTTTACACAGACCAACCAACAGCAGCTATTTCAACTTTATGACCAACTTTCCAACAATTAAAACCTGCAGATGCTCATACCTGTTTGCACCTCTGTAACCTGTGCAACAGGACTCTCTGAATACAGAACGCTATGCCCACGTGGATTTGAAATTACCGCATAAATAAGAGTTCCTATCATTCATAAGGCCCGTTTTCCATTCTTCCTTCACACAACCGGGACGCACCAAATAATTTAGCAAAAAAACTAAGACTACACTTTAATTGGATTAATTTTAATTAAACTTTATTAATTAAATTATATATATATAATTCATTAAGAAATACTGAGGCACCACCAAATCGATCTAATGATAACTAGTAAATAATTCACTGGCCGATCTGGAAACCAGGAAAAAGAAACAACAAACTTGAATCAGTCTAGTTTCCTGAATAGTGAATTCCAAGTAAGTTTTCTCGATCTTTTGAATGAATGAGCTCTCAAACCAGGCGGCAAATTCAAAAGGTTCATAAACAAGTTTATTACCTACAAACAATGATACCAACAGATTTCTAATGTATAACGAGTGTAATCACAGTTTAAAAATCATAACAATGCGATGAACCATGTTATATCACAGTATTGTATAACACTTAGGGAATAATGGCAACGAGTACACTTACAGTACTTCAAACTCTACAACCAAGATAACTCTATATGACGACTCGCTCTTTTTGAAACACTTGTATATATCAACTCACCGCTACTGGCACGAACCCAGGCGCCCATCACCTAACCTACTGGCAAGCTGTTTTAAACCTCTTAAGCCTCTTTTACATTGTACATATCCTCGGATTTTTTATCTTCTCCCCCCAAACAGCATCGCAACGCTATTTGTGTGAAGCCTATCAGATAGGAATCCGCAGCTCGCACGCCCGCAAGTCGAGGTCAAGAGATACACATGCATCTATCCAACACGCCTGTGCGAAAAATAGCCTATACTCGGAGCCGGTAGGCACCTTACATTACCGTTCGATAATGTGGATCCACGGATCCGTAAGACTTACATAGACAGGTTAGGCGCTATGGCGCCAAGAGTTTTACAGTGTACACCAAAGTCTATGTGTGAGACGCTCAGAGTATCTGAGTTTTGATTTTACCGTAGACACTACACGACCAAAAGTATTCCGACGTGTAGACGTCGGGACGCCGAAGAGACCCAGAACAGAGCCACGCACAGCGTTTCGGTTAACGTCGATCCGTTCTATTCTGACTGTTGGCCGTCCACGCAAATGCGAGGACCCACGTGAGAGGCAGCAGTGTACCAGCGAAAAGTAGCCCCCAAAGCAGAATCGGCATGGCGCAACAGAGTGACCCACCGGCAAGCGCCACCGGCCTACACTTACTCCCCAGGAGTGCCTATTAGCGAGGCACTACTTAGTATGAGAAGAGTACACGACTGTGGAACGGAAGTGGCACCGGAAAAAAGGCGAACAAGGAAAAATGTGGAGGAAAAATTCAAAAGTAAAACGGGTCGTTTGGCTGTTCGGGTGTTTGTTGTTGTTCTGGGTCCCTGATCCCCTGTGATGTATCGTTTTGTGTCTGGGTTCCCTGTGGCCTGATTTATCGTACTATCCTGATTTGTTTGTTCGGGTCCCCTGATTTCCGATTGTTATGGTCCCCTCTGATATGTCCCTGTTGTTGTGTGGCTTGTGAGGTGGGGGGCTTCACTGACGGAGTTCGGATAGTTTACGGTGAATTTGTCTTTAAAAAATTAATTGCCGGGGCATGATTTATCGTACTTCCCATGATTTATTGAAGGGAGAAGTCCCTGATTTATCTTCGGTGTACTTGTGGAACGGAGGCTTTGTGTGGTTCGGGTCCTGATTTCTCCACGATTTGATTTACGTACTTTGCGGTTAGGGTGTGGAGGAGTGTGATTGTGAGTGTCATAATGAGAAAAACACAAGATTCACACTTAGTGAGGGCAGTCCTCAGCCGATTGATGGAGTAGACTTAGTAATTTAGACTTATCCCGCATGCTTAATCCTTACTCACGTTTCAATGTCTAACTGGTAACCTTAATTACGTTGAATGTGGATAGTGGTTTAAAACATTAGTTAGCGGCGTGAATAAGTCTATGTTGGAGCGTGGTTTTAGCTTAACAACGCCAATTACGTTTATAATCAGGGACCCAGACAGCCCCACAACTGGTACTTGGCCGATTGCTTTTGTGTAGGCTCTCCACGGGAAGAAGATGGAACGGAACCCGGCCCCCCACCTGCCTTTTCGTCCGACGTCACACATGGAACTGAAGCGGTAAAAATCTTCAGATTCTGATGCTCCTGTTTGGTGGACTGTAAGATCTTGGCTATAGGCCTCCGGTCCATGTCTTCGGTCCGTGTCTTCGGTCCGTGTCTTCGGTCCGTGTCTTCGGTCCGTGGGACCACAGATGGGTTGAGGGCCTCGCTCCAGTTTGACTTTTTCCCAGCTGTTGGTGATCAGGTTCCTTGACCTCGACTTGCGGGCGTGTGACTCGGATTCTATCTTGGCCACAGATAAAGGTGGAGTCGAGCACGTTCTAGCACCACGAGCTTCAACAAAACTTGAAAAACTTGTATGGTACAAAAAATGGTCGAGCTTAGAGTCTGGTTGGTCTTTTAACTATCTTCTAGTTCAGCGATACCGAACTACTTAAGACTGCTGTATACAGGAAACTTTAAAGTAAAATGCGAAAACTTGAGTAAAATGAATAATCAAAAAAGTTACAAAAAGGAAAAATTAAAAAAGACAAAAGATAGACTTAAAGAACATAAAGACACAAGACTTGAAACACAAAACTTGAAGCTATCTTACCACGTGGTCGTCCCGCGTTGCCTTTTGAATGTTTCAGCTCGGGGGGCAGCTGGAGGCGGGACATAAGGAGTTGCCCTTACTTAGCCAATGAGAAGCTGACTCCTCAGTAAAGCTCTCCTATCGCCGTTGCCTTATTTCACCATAAACCACAGACGTCTAACTTGGTTTAAATAATATTCCTACGTATCTAAAAGAGATTGAAAAGTATCACACAATAACCAAAAATCCTCAAAGTTACAAGTTTAGATGCAGACTTCGTTGTAAGGTTCAGATGATCAAAAGCACCTTGAATTGATAACCTAGAACATCGTTAAAGCATTCTAACTACAGCACAGGCATTTACTATACTTTTAACTAAACAATACTATGATTAATACAAGCTGTAGGAAACGGTACATTGTAAATAACTTCATGTTTGTTGCACAAATTATTAAAACCTGATCGATCAAAACACATAGGCAAAAGCTGTTGTACGTGATTGATCGCGTACTCTCCTCTCTTTACCTTCTTCCCCCAAGTCATAAACTTTACAACATCTTGGAATGCAAGAAGGCCCTACACCTGGACAGGATCTTAACCCCCACCTTTGACTCCAACGGTTGACTCTTTCTGAAGCCAACGGAATTGGACGTCTGTTCAAACAAGACATATAACCTTCGACATCTCCAATCATAAACTAAGTCCATGTGCTAATCTTAGGTTTCAACGATCCAGACCACCAAGCTTTCTTAATTGTCTTCTGACTTTTGCAAAAATTAATGACTTTCTTTCCCCATAGTTGAACTCTGTCATCACAGACTCTCTTGCAAACCTTATCACCCAAGCCTGGCGGCAGAAAGGCACCCCTGGAGATTTACGACATCAAGAAACGGTCAAGAAACTATGGCCTTCCCTTTTAAAAAAAACAAGAACTCAGTTTTTATTCTAAAGAGACAAACTTTAATTGTACTCAACTCTTTCTGGGAACAGATTATCTTCATCGAAACCTTTTAATTACATAAGTCCAAACACGCTATATACATTTAAATGATTCATACAAAGAGTGGATCAAGGATATTCTTTTATATCCACACACCATTATAGATCATACATATGTATGTTACTGAATTTATGTTACTTCATATCTACTTGATTAATGTTTTAGTATAATTATCTTTTTTTTTTTTATATATATATTTAGTGATCTGGATTAGTATGATATATAGAAATAACAGCTTTTGCCTATGTGTTTTGATCGATCGGGTTTTAATAATTTGTGCAACAAACATGAAGTTATTTACAATGTACCATTTCCTACAGCTTGTATTAATCATAGTATTGTTTAGTTAAAAGTAAAGTAAATGCCTGCGCTGTAGTTAGAATGCTTTAACGATGTTCTAAGTTATCAATTCAAGGTGCTTTTGATCATCTGAACCTTACAACGAAGTCTGCATCTAAACTTGTAACTTTGAGGATTTTTGGTTATTGTGTGATATTTTTCAATCTCTTTTAGATACGTAGGAATATTATTTAATCCAAGTTAGACGTCTGTGGCTTATGGTGAAATAAGACAACCGCGATAGGAGAGCTTTACTGAGGAGTCAGCTTCTCATTGGCTAAGTAAGGGCAACTCCTTATGTCCCGCCTCCAGCCGCCCCCTGAGCGGGAGCATTCAAAAGCAACCGGGACGACCGGGAAGTTAAGTTAGCTTCAAATTCGTGTGTGTGTGTTTTATGTTTTTCCTTTTTGTAACGTTTTGATTATTCATTTTACCCAAGTTTTCGCATTTACTTTAAAGTTTCCTGTATACAGCAGTCTTAAGTAGTTCGGTATCGCTGAACTAGAAGATAGTTAAAAGACCAACCAGACTCTAAGCTCGACCATTTTTGTACCATCCAAGTTTTTCAAGTTTTTGTTGAAGCTCGTGGTGTTAGAAACGCACCAACTCCACCTTTATCTGTGGCCAAGATAAATCCTGAGTTGTACGCATGCGAGACGCCGAGTACGCGTGAAGCCCTCAGCATAAATCGGGAAGGACGCCATTTTAAGTCACCAAGTCAACGTTGTCAAACCATCGGCAAGAACCCAAAGAGCTAAACCGCTCAAGAAGCCGGGTCAGAGTTACGGTGTGCCAGACGGACGCTAAAGCTCCCCAATATCGTGCCTTTGGACGGCTGGACCAGGGTGGAATGCCCCGAACCACTCGAGTGACCTTCCAGGCGAGTACCATTTATGGCTTTTCTGGGTCCCCTAGTGCTCGGGTCTTAATTTGTTAAATCTTTAAACCACGCTTCATCATAGACTTATTCACGCCTAAGTAACTTAACATACTATCCACACTCAACGTAATTAAGGTTACCAGTAGCATTGCAACGTCAGTAATTATTGCGCGACCGATAAGTTACATAGAGTCATCTTGGTTTCTTGCCATTATTCCCTGTTCTCCATGCTGTGATATATACATGTTCATCGTCATTTTATGATTTTAACTCTGTGATACACTCGTTATTACATTAGATAATCTGTTGGTATTGCCTTGTTTGTAGTTAATAAACGTGTTTATAAAACCTTTTGAGTTTGCCGCCTGGTTTGAGAGCTCATTCATTCATTCAAAGGTCGAGAAAACTACTTGGAATTCACTATTCAGAACTAGACTGATCAAGTTTGTTGCTTCTTTTTCCTGGTTTCCAGATCGGCCAGTGAATTATTTATACTTATCATTAATCGATTTGGTGGTGCCTCGTATTTCTTAATTAATTAATATATATTTTAATTAATAAAGTTTAATTAAAAATTAATCCAATTAAAGTGGTAGTCCTTAGTGTGCTACACTGTTATTTCTATACAGGTACTTAAACCAGATAACTAAAATATCAAAACAAAACGATAATTATACTAAAAACCTCAATCAAGTAGATATGAAGAACATAAATTCAGTAACATACATATGTATAATCTATAATGGTGTGTGGATATAAAAGAATATCCTTGATCCACTCTTTGTATGAATCATTTAAATGTATATAGCATGTTTGGACTTCTCAGGATCCAAATATTATTTGCTATGTAATTAAAAGGTTTCGATGAAGATAAACTGTTCCCATCAGGAGTTTAGTACAATTATTAAAGTTTGTCTCTTTAGAACAAAAGCTGAGTTCTTTGTGTCATAAATCTCCAGGGGTGTCTTTCTGGGCCTTTCCTGGGTGACAAGGTTTGCAAGAGAGCTGTGATGAAAGGTTCAACGTTGTGGGGGGTCAGGAAACCGTTTATCTTTACCTTTTGTTTGTGTTCTGTTTAGCGTTTATCTTCTGCCACAATTAGTGGTCTTGAAAGATGAAAGGTGAGTCCCCCTTTTAAATTTACACATGGACTCCAGTTTATTGTCGCCGAGATGTATGAGGTTACAGGTCTGTTTGAACAGACGTCCAATTCCGTTGGTTTCAGAAAGAGTCAACTGTTGGAGTCAAAGGTGGGGGTTAAGATCCTGTCCAGATGTAGGGCCTTCTTGCATTCCAAGATGTTGTAAAGTTTATGACTTGGGGGAAGAAGATAAGAGAGAGACAGGGGGGGTACGGCTATCACGCTACACTTGGAAGCTAATGTAGGGTCAGAGTTCGCACGCTTCACCCCCGGTCACTCTGCGGGCTTGTTGGCTTCGGCATAGGCTCGCTCGCTGAGGCGAGATGCGCCCTGCCCGACCTCTTTCACGATCGCAGGAATATAAAGATCAGGCTGAGCTTAGTTATAGTCTTGCCCTTTTCATTGCCATGTCAGTCTCATGCTCCCTGAGATCTCGGGTGAACCGTGAGTCGCATTCACAGATTCTACTTCGCATCTGTACCACGCTCTTTTAAGCACTGGGAGTTCACGTGGTTCACCTTCGTGGCTTCCCACATGCAAAACTCCCTTCCCTCTGCTGCAGTGCTCAGCGCTGCTTTTGGGTTCTTTAGGACGACACCCACAGGAGCTCTTTAAACTCCTTGGTGTGGTGTCGTCAGCTACCACTGGGTAGTGTCGTTGTGTTGAATGTGTGTGAGCTTATTTACAGCTCCACTCACACACCACCACTTCCCTCTTCATTCCCCTTTTTCCTTTTTGGTTCACCCTTTCCATCTGGAGCTAACTGCACCTTGGGTCCTAAAACCCATGACAACAGAACAGTTGAAATGCAGCTCTAGTACCCTGTTAGGCTGCCTCTAGCCTGGATTCAAGAAGAGATAGTTGGGCAACAAATTCTGTATGGTATCCTATGGCACATTTGCCCAAAGATGTTGCACATGGGCCTGTAGATCCTGATACTCGTAGGTTGCCAATGCTGCCATTCCAGCTTCTACCATAAATGCTTAATTGGTGATAAATATGGCAACCGGGAGGGCCAAGGAATTGTTGCAACCTGGCTAAACTTTCCTGCAAAACCTTTCTTGTGCTTGGGTGAGCATTATCCTGCTGAAAAATTACAGTTGCAAGTCCTGCCATGGTTGCAGGATATCATGCACATATCGCTGAACTGTTAGAGTCCCTCATATCATTGTAGTGGAATACGACTACACTTTAAATTGATTAATTTTAATGAACAAATGGGGCACCACCGGATCGTTTGGGTACTGGTGGATCCGGAAAACCAGTTTAAAGAGAGAAAGCAAAATTAATCAGGAAGTTGATATGGGTAAATTCAGTCTGGATCTGAAGAGTGAGATTGCAGTTCTGTTTTTCTCAACCTCGGTTGAAGTAAATGAATAAACATCTCTCTCACACAAAGCGGTAAATTCAAAAAGGTTATAACAAGTTTATTAACTACAAACAAGGAAATACCAACTGACAATCTGAAGTAATGACATGTATATCGCAGTGTTAAGATAAGAAAAAGATGGCGAACATGTATATCACAGTTTTAATATCACTAACAATCACTAACATTCACAACCAATGTTATGAACTATTTTAAAATTAAACGCAAGGTTCGAGAATCAGGGACCCAAAATCAAGTTCACAAAGCGGTACTTGCCTGGCAGAAGCCTGGAAATCACTTGGGTGGTTCGGGCCACGGAACCCTGGCCTTACCCGTCCAAAATGGCACGATTTTGGGGAGCGGTGACGTTTGTCTTCTGAGGCACACCGCCACTCGGAAAGGCCTCTTGACAGCGTAGGCTCTTGAGCTTCTCGGTTCTGCAGATAGCCATCGCATAACCACAGATGTTTTCAGGGCCATGTCTTCAGTTGACTCGGTATTCGGCGTACTTCCCAGTTTTGGCTGCAGGGGTTTCACCGTCCTCGAAGATTGCGTTCGCGCACACTCAAATATTTACCCTAGCCACAGGTAAATGCTAGATCTGATGCGCACTTTACACCACACGCTTCAATAGGCTTGGAAGACTAGGATATACGAACGTGGTCGAGCGTGAAGAAGATCTTTGCTAGTTGGTCTTTCGCTACTTTCTTTAGCTTAATTTCTAATTCGGCACTACCAAACTACTAAGACTGCTGGACAAGGCAAAATTTAACAAAACAAAAACGAAAAGAAAACCTAAAACCAAAAAAACTCTTACAAAGAAAAACTCAAAAGAAAAAGGACTAATTAAACAAAGGAACAAGACTGGCACTGCTAGCTTGCGGCAAAAGGTTTGTACAGGCTCTGACGTAAGCGATCAGGGGTGTGAGGCAAGTGTTTTGCCCTGGATCCGCCAATGAGAAGTTGACTTGATATCAAGTCCCTCCTCTCGTTGGGCATGTCCCGATACGGAGGCTATAACTTTGGATTAATATATTTTTACATATCTAGGATGTCTAAAAGAATCACATAAGAACAAAAATCCTCAAAGTTACAAGTTTAGTTGAGGGAGTTCTGATTGTCAAGAGCACCTTGAATCTAAAAACTAGGACATAATTAAGGCATTCTAAACTACAGCACATACATTTGCTGTTCCTTAAACAAATAATGATATGATCAACACCAGATGTAGGATACAATACATCCTGAATAACAACTTGCATTTCTGGTCCTCTATAAGTGTAAATAGGTATTAAATCACTCGCCGATCGATACAAGAGGCCCTGTAGAGATTACATACTAATATTTTCCTAACTAAAACACAAAACTGGACCATATTGCATATGGAATGGTCATTATACTAAAGACATTAACAAAATAGACATGAAAATACATGAGAAATCAACGACATGCATATATATGATTATTTGTTGATGTACAAAGAATATCCCCGATCAAATTTCTTGTAGGAAAGAGACTGTGAGTGTGGGTGTTTGGACTCATTATGAAGCAGTTCTCATGTGTTTTCTAATTGAGGGGTCCATGCAGAGGTAATCTGTTTCCAACCAAAGTTAATACTACTATTAAGAATATGTCTTTAAAAAGGCTGAGGTTCCCGGGTCGTAAGGCCCAGGGCTGTCCTTCCTGGCTCCTGCCTGTCTGGACAGTGTGTCATAAAAGTGAATAATGGGAAGGCATCTTTGTTTTTCTTTGCAAATGTTAGGCCAGACTTCTCCTAGAATGGGGAAGTCTGGCAGTATGGAGTGTCAGAAAACCTTTTAAGACCAACACATTGGCTTAGTTTACAATGGTGAGATGCAGGGGTTATCTGACCCCTTGGCCAGATCCTAAATCTCTTTTGTTGGTTTGAGAAAAAGGTTGGTTATTGTGGCCATCAATCTGTGAAGACTGTCCATGTGTTCCAAAGTGTCGTAATGTTTTGACTTGGTGGAGAGATGATGTCACTTTCAGCATCAATGACAGAGACACGATTACATGAATACAAACTTTGAAACTAGCCGTACATACTCAGTTAAACGATTACATACTAATCAATTAGCCTAAAGCATGAATGAGTACTGAATTGGCCATTGAAGCTGACATGTGGAGGACATGCTAAAATCCACATGCGAGGTCAGGATCAAACCAGGGACGCTGGAGCTGTGAGGTGACCACACTAACCACTTCGCCACCGTGCCACCCCCATATGATCTTTGTAATTGGTGTCAACATCACTGGTGTCATGGCTCTTGCTTATGATAATAGTTTTCTAAAATGTACAAAGAACGTATAAATCCATTATTTTGGACTTCAATGTTTTGTAAAATCATGCTTGATTTTGAAAATCGGTTTCATAAATGTACATAAGCTATAGGGAGTTTTTCCTTTCCCTTGTTATCCTATCCTACAACAGACAACTTTAAATTTTATTCAAGTTGAGCCTAAAATATTATACTTGGTCAAGTATATATTGAGAAAAATTGTCCAATATTACCTATCTGAATGGCAAAACTATGTACACCTCCAAAAAAAATCAGTTAATTTGAAGGTGAAATTTGTGTACATTTTCAATCAACAAAATGCCAGGTCAGGTGTGAGTGGGTGCCCCATGGTATTTAAAAAGCAATGACCTATCAAAGTCTAATCTTCACAATGTTTGTGAAAGTGTATCATGACAAAAAGAAAGGAGATTTCAGAGGAAAAACAGTTTAACCAACAATGATATTCCGACATCAAGGTGTGTAATAGTTTGCGATGTCACAAAGGTACCCAGTATACCTTTGGACTGTGGTAGCCTAGTGGTTAAGGTACTGGACTATGGACCAAAAGGTCCCGAGTTCAAATCCCACCTCTGCCAAGCTGCCACTGTTGGGTCCTTGAGCAAGACCCTTAACCCACAATTGCTTGGATTGTAAGACTGTATCAATTGTAAGTCGCTCTGGATAATGGCATCTGCTAAATGCTATAAATGTAAATGTAAATGTATAAATTCTATGCTACTAAAGGTGTCTCTCACACCGACTTTCATGGTTCTTAAGCTGGAATGCAGTGTTTTGTATCAGGAAAACCCCGAACAACTGAAACCTTTATTAAAAACACAGAATTTTATTAAACACATGCAGCATCAGCATAAGCAGACTAAATGCTGAGCAACCTTTAGCTGGTGTTGTGCTACTTATAAGTGCAGAGTTGATTATGTTGAGTAGGTTATAGCACTCAGATCAATTTCAGTGCATTGGATCTGCACTCTGGGGTGCAAGAACTGTGCATTGATCACAGAAATGTTGCAGATTAATTTCTATTTGATAATTACTTTATATTTGTTCCAGAAAGTGCACAATTACAGTGGTGTGAAAAAGTGTTCACCTCCTTCCTGATTTCATATTTTTATGCATTTGTCGGAACAAACCAATTTAAATATTAGTCAAAGACAACACAAGTAAACACAAAATGCAGTTTTGAAATGAAGGTCTTTATTATTAAGGGAGAAAAAAAATCCAAACCTTCATGGCCCTGTGTGAAAAAGTGGTTGCTCCCCCATTAAAACATAACTATGGTTTATCACACCTGAATTCATTGTCTCTAGCCACACCCAGGCCTGACTATTGGCACATCTGTTCTCAATAAGGACATCACTTAAATTGGAGCTGCCTGACAAAGTGAAGTACACCAACACCTCTTTAAAAGCTACACATCATGCCAAGATCCAAAGAAATTGAGGAACAACTGAGAAAGAAGTAAATTACATCTATCAGTCTGGAAAGTGTTACAAAGCCATTTCTAAAGCTTTGGAACTCCGGCCAACCAAAATTACCCCAAGAGCGCAGCGACGACTCATCCAACAGGTCACAAAAGACCCCACAACAACATCCAAATAATTGCAGGCCTCATTTGCCTCAGTTAAGGTCAGTGTTCATGCCTCCACCATAATCGCAGAGTTCCAAGATGAAAACCACTGCTGAGCAAAAAGAACATTAAAGCTCTCCTTAATTTTTCCAGAACACATCTTGATGATCCCCAAGACTTTTGGGAAAACATGCTGTGGACAGACGAGACAAAAGCTGAACTCTTTGGAAGGTGTGTATCCCATTACATCTGCCGTAAAAGTAACACAGCATTTCAGAAAAAGAACATTATGCCAACAGTAAAATATGGTGGTGGTAGTGTGATGGTCTGGGGCTGTTTTGCTGCTTCAGGACCTGGAAGACTTGCTGTGATAAATGGAACTATGAATTCTGCTGTCTACCAAAAAATCCTGAAGGAGAATGTCCAGCCATCTTTTCGTGACCTCAAGCTGAAACGAACTTGGGTTCTGCAGCAGGGCAATGATCTAAAACACACCAGCAAGTCCACCTTTGAATTGGCTGAAGAAAAACAAAATGAAAACTTTGGAGTGGCCTAGTCAAAGCTCTGACCTGAATCCTATTGAGATGTTGTGGCATGACCTTAAAAAGGCCGTTCCTGCTCAAAAACCCTCCAATGTGGCTGAATTACAACAGTTCTGCAAGGATGAGTGCGCCAAAATGGGAGGTGACAGTAGGCAGGAACCGCCTTTAAATAGGGAGGGCAGGCCAACATGAGCCAGGTATAAGGTTTGGTTTGGGCTTGGAACTAGCCACAAACTGGAAACAGGGGCAGAGCTCAATGCTGGCGGCTCAAGGGTGGAGCTCGTCGCTGGTGGCTCAGAAACATGGCTAGACCCAACAAGGCCAATGAAAAAGGTTGGCGCCAGGTTCCTGGCTAGGCAAAAAGACAGAAAGGGCCTTAACCCTGAGGTCAACAAAGGTGACCAAGGTACAGAAGTCACTAGCATTGACCTCGGTGCAGGGATCGATACTAAAGACCGTGGCGTGGGGGTTGGAGGTAGCAATCGTAGTGCAGAAACAGGTACAAAAGACCGGGGAGCTAAAGGGTGTGGCGGGTTCAGGTACGGAGCTGGGTGGCACTAACTGTTCGGATACAGAGCTAAAGGGCACGGCAGCTCAGGTATGGAGCCGGGCGGCACTACCTGCTCAGGTTGAGAGAGAACGCTGACCGCTGACATGAGGTTTGTAAGGATCTGGCAACCCATTAGCGCCGATTTCGCACAGGACGCACGCTGTTTTGTAGCTGTTAGCAGTTTATTACTTTTAACTATTTTAATTCCCGATTGCATCTGTATTGCATATATAGTACTTTTTACAAAATCTTAGTCATTTTCTTCTAGTACCGGCGGTTTATATTTTTCACTGCTAATCGCTTTTTAGTAACTTTACAGGTATACTGGCTTGTGTTTGCAGTAATTAGCCATTAGCTAAGAGTTGCGTTTTTTTGGCCTCATCTTTTGCAGTAATGTGTGATTTTATAACGTTTTTACAGCCTTTTCCCACATTCTTATTTTCTGAGACTTAGTGTTTTGTGATTTTTGTATTAATTTTCCATCGACACTTTAATCAAGCATTGCATTGCACCGTCGGCTGCAGCTGAATCATTTCTTCAATCGGCACCCCACAACACCACTCGAAGCTAAGTACCTTTAAATTATTATTTGATTCATTGTACTAACATGGCTTCTGTTGCGCTTGTTCCCTCTGCCGAGTGTGGCATGTTTAGCTATTCTTCCTCCGTCAATAGTTTAAATTTTATTTGTGATAGGTGTAGGCTTGTAGTTAGTCTGACGGAGAAGATTGTAGTTTTAGAAGCGCGCATCCAGACATTAGAGAAGGCTAGCTCAGCTTCTAGCTTAGCAGATCTGGATGCCACAGATGTAGTTTGTGCCCCCGCCCCGGCAGCACCCTCGCAGCAGGGCAAGTGGGTGACGGTTCTGTGATGTAGTCATAAGGCTAGCCCACAAGAGCACCACTCTTCACCTGTTCATGTGTCCAACAGGTTTACCCTCCTCAGTGATTCACACACTGAGCAGCCTGTTGAAAGAGCTCTGGTCATAGGTGACTATTTTACGACACGTGAAACTAGCTTCCCCTGTAGGGACACCAGCAGCTAGAGTTTCATGTTTCCTGGGACCCAGATTGCCAGATATTGTACCGAGTCTTAGTGAACTCGACAGCCATAGATTCTTTAGGATAGTTGTTCATAAAGGGGCTAATGACATACACCTTTGCCAGTCACAGGTTACTAAGGCTAATTTTGTAGAGGTGGTTAGAGTGGCGAAGGCGATGTCCGATGCAGTAGTGTGCTCTGGCCCCATCCCAATATGGCGAGGTGACCAAGCCTACAGCAGCTTATGGTCGCTGAACTGCTGGCTGTCCAAGTGGTGCTCTGAAAACAATATGGGCTTTATAGACAATTAGGCAACCTTTGAGGGTAAGCGTGGCCTTCAGGATGGGATGGTGTCCATCCCACTCGGGAGGGTGCTGCTATCATCTCCTGCAACATTGCCCATAGTCTTCTGACCGGATTGTTTAGGGGCTGACTATCCAGAGCAGGGGTCAGGCAGCAGACAGACAGGCTTAACCAACTGTCTGCTGGTAGCCATGCACTGTTACCCAGAACTCACGTTATTGAAACCGTGTCTGTTACCCGCATCTGTCCTAAACGTGAACACACTCAAAAAGTCTCTTTTAATAACCTCATTAGTATAAACAGAGATAGCTCCCATAAAAATAACAACCTTAGATTAAAGCTAGGATTACTTAACATTAGATCACTTACAAACAAATGAAATGATCACTGATAAACACTTACACGTTCTCTGTCTTACTGAAACTTGGATTAGACCGGATGAATATTTAGCCTTAAATGAAGCCTCACCTACTGAATACAGTCATGCACATCACTCTCGTCCTAATGGTCGGGTGGGGGAGGGTGGATTCTTAATGTGACTGATCCATCGTTATGGAAGTAAAAACCACACTATTTCCAGCTTATCACTACTTACCGCCCTCTAGGTCCCTATTCACAATTTCTTCAGGAATTTGCTAACTTTCTTTCCTGCTTACTACTGTCAACAGATTTAATTGTAGGTGATTTTAATATTCACTTTGACAATGAGCAAGATCCACTTAAAATTGCTTTCGAGTCCATCTTAGAATCCATGGGTATCACTCAAAATGTGATGGGTCCACCCACCGCTGTAACCATACTTTAGATCTAATATTAACATTTGGTATGAATATAGATAACCTTGATGTTTTCCCGCAAAGTGATTTGACTTCAGATCACTATCTTTTAGTATTTGAGCTATCTCTAGTAAATAAAATCCTTCTGCCTCGTTATCACACGAAAAGCACTATCACATCTGCTACTCTAGCTGCGTTTATTAAAAACCTACCAGACTTAAAATTTAATACACCTAAGGAGCCCGATCATCTTGAGTGTGTAAATGACCAATTAGAATGTGTGTTTCGCTCAACCCTGGATATGATTGCTGCTACTAGGGTCAAACGCATTAGGGCAAAAAAGGTTAGCACCGTGGTATAATGACCACACCCATACCTTAACGCAAATAGTAAATTGGTGGTATTTAAGATTGCTTGGAGGGACAGCATGGCAGAGTATAAGCATGCTCTTACTAAAGCTAAAGCTGCATATTTCTCCTCAATCATAGCGAAAAATAAGAATAATCCAAGATTTCTCTTTAATACAGTCTCCAAATTATTAGAAAACCCTACAGACAGTGATTCTGACGTTCTGTGTAATTTTAACAGTAATGATTTCATGACTTTCTTTAATGATAAGATAGAAAATATTACGCATAAAACTCGATGCTAATCACATCACATCACATCTCCAACTATTCAGCAACCTTCCAGATGCAGCACTAGTGAAGACATCTGTTTAATGAGCTGTAAATCAAGATTAGAATCTTTTACCCCAATTACTAACACTGAACTATCCGCACTGATCAGCTCGTCTAAGTCATCAACATGTTTATTAGATCCAATTCCTACACGTCTACTCAAACAAGTATTACCTAGTGTTATAGAGCCAGTGTTAGCTATTTTAAATTCATCCCTTACCTTAGGTTATGTGCCCGAATCCTTTAAGTCTGCCGTTATCAAACCACTGACTAAAAAAGCCAATCTTGACCCTTGTGTGATATCTAATTATAGACCAATTCAAATCTACCATTTCTGTCAGAAATCTTAGGAAAGCCATCTATCAGCAGCTCTGCAGTTACCTCCAAAGGAATGGTATTTATGAAACATTTCGGTCTGGCTTCAGGCCCCATCATAGTACTGAAACAGCATTAATTAGGGAACTAAAATGATTAGTTAATGTCCTCAGATAAGGGATGTGTCTCTTTTCTTGTTCTGTTAGATTTCAGTGCAGCTAGAAAATACTTTGGGTATTAAGGGATTGGCACTTTCTTGGTTTAAATCCTACTTAATTGACCAGTACCAGTTTGTTCATGTAAATAATCTAAGGTCTAAGTTCTCAAAAGTGAAGTATGGCGTGCCTCAGAAGTCAGAGCTTAGCACGCTTTTATTCTCTCTGTACATACTGCCACTAGGCTCAGTTATTCGTAAACATGACATTAGTTTCCACTGCTATGCTGATAATACACAGCTGTACATATCAGCCAAACCAAATGACAGCCTTGCAATCAACAAAATCGAGGACTGTGTAAAGGAAATAAAAGATTGAATGTCATTTAATTTTCTCTTACTTAACTGGCTACATCTATCCTAAACCTGGATGGCTGTCCAGTATTGCCCAATCCGTCTGTAAAAAACTTAGGTGTCACATTTGATTCAGATCTCTCCTTTGCACATTAGCAGCATCACTCGAATTGCTTTCTTTCAAGTACGTAATATCGCTAAACTTAGAAATATCCTCTCTTTTAATGATGCGGAAAAACTGGTTCATGTGTTTATAATCTCAAGGTTGGATTACTGTAGCGCCTTACTTACTGGATGATCTTTAAAAATTACTGTAGCGCCTGACTTACTGGATCTAGTAAATCTACAAATAACGTTCAATTAGTTCAGAATGCAGCTGCCCGAGTGCTAACTCAAAGTAGAAAATTTGATCATATCACTCCTGTTCTATCATCACTACACTGGTTACAAGTTAAATTCTGCATTGATTACAAAATACTTCTTATAATTTATAAAGCTCTACATGGCCTGGCCCCACATTATCTGAGTAAACTCTTGGAGTCTTACAATCCAGCTCGTCTACTTCGTTCGCAGGGTGCAGGACTTCTTTTAGTTCCTAGAATTAAAAAAGCAACTGGGCAAACACTGAGCTTAAATAAGAACCACCAGAGCTGCATGCGGTTAGCAATCAAATCAGTCATATTAAACAAAATGTCCAAGCTGAGTCCGGGGCCATATTGTTCGCCCACCAACAAAAAAACAAGGAATAGCTGAGGTATGGCCACAGAACAGAACCTAACAAGATGATAAATTTAATGATGACCAATTTATGACTCTTGATTCCTCTGTCAAAAGGGCATTACATTCCTTACGGTGATGGAAGTCATAAATGTGAGGCAATAAATGTCTGACTCCATGGCAGACTGAGTGTCATAGCTATATAAGCTATAAGCTCTATAAGCTATATAGATGCTCCCAATTGTCAGTTTTAATTTAATATGTGTGCAGTTGTAGGTTGATTGATTAAAAAAAAAAAAGATTTGATGAGGCAACAACAAAGGTTTGGTTTAGGAGTGTTGGGTGGGTGGTCTGGCTGAACTGGGCTTCGGTCCTCTTGATCTTGACTTGTGCATCCTTGCCTTAGACTAAGGGCAGAGCTGGGGGTTCAAAGTCAAAGAGTCTTATGGTGATCATAGACATTGGGTTGCTGTCTTCTGCCTCCCGTGGGGTTTCTGATGACTCATGTGAATCCCTCTTGGCTGTGTTACCTTCCGGTTCTCCTCATTCTAGCTATGCTGCTATAGCTAATGCTGCCGGGGTCTCATGCTATATGTGGCATCAATGATTGTTAAGACACTGTGCTCTTAATCAATAACTAATTGCTGTTTTCTCTATAACTAAACTAATTTACTGTTTTCTCTCCGAGCTGTGTTCTTGCCCGACACATGATGTTCATCCGCTTCAGCTTCATTCAAGCTGCTTCTGTCATCAGCTCCAGTCCCACCATACCCAGGCCACACCAGAGGGCAGTAACTCTCTCCCTCCTCCAGTTGGCTGGGGTCAAAGGGCTGCCAACGACTTTCCTGCTTAGAGTCAGGATCCTAGAGTGACTCTTTGTATCGGACTACTAATGCCGATGTGCATATTTGACATTTTATTTGAACTATGACTCCATGACTTTAGTTTCATTCTTAGATTCTTGGTCCTCCCAAGGTTTCTTCCTCATAACACTTAAGGAGTTTTTCCTTGCCACTGTCACCCTTGGCTTGCTCAATTTCGGATTGGATGTAGATATTAAGAGATAATCTAAAATTGTAAAGTTGCTTTGAGACAATGCTTCATTGTAAAAAGCACTATATAATAAATCTGCCTTGACTGACTTGACTAATGGGCTCAGGTATGGAACTGGCCTCTGCAGGTGCAGGACTTCTTTTAGTTCCTAGAATTAAAAAAGTCACAGCAGGGGGAAAGGCTTTCTCATACATGGCCCCCCAACTATGGAATAAACTTCCCACTTTCGTTCGAGATTCAGACACTCTCCAAAGTTTTAAGTCTAGGCTAAAGACATACTTATTTACGCAGGCTTTTGACTAGATTTAGACCAGGATGCATGGCTTGGGTCACTGGGGCGGAGTCTGGAGTCATGTCCGGCCTGCCTGCCTTGTCCACAAGCCGGAAGTGTCGAGTGGGCGGTCTGGCTGAACTGGGGCTTGGGTCCTCGTGATCTTGACTCATGCATCCTTGCCTTAGAATAAGGGCAGAGCTGGGGGGGTTCATAGTCAAAGAGTCTTATGGTGATCAGAGACGTTGGGGGGTTCTGTCCTTCTGTTCTGCCGCTCATGGGGTTTCCAATGTCTCATGTGATCCCTCTTGTTTGTGTTTCCTACCAGTTCTCCTCTCTTCTAGCTTTCTAGCTATGCTGCTATAGCTAATGCTGCCGGGGGGTCTCATGCTACACTTTGATTGACATGGCATCAGTGAATTGTTAATAAACACTGTGCTTCTTAATCAGTAACTAATTACATTTTCTGTTTTATCTCCGAGCTGTGTTCTGGCAGTTCCGGCCCCACACATGATGTTCATCTGATGGAGCTCCACTGTGCATAATTCACATTTTATTCGACCATGACTTTATGACTTTAGTTCGCTCTTAGATTTATCATCATACCTGGGCCACTTAATGTCGATGTGAATACTTCACATTTTATTCAAACTTTGACTCCATGACTTTAGTTCGCTCTAGATTTATCATCTACGCCGCCCAAGGAGGTTGGGTCCCTTTTTGAGTCTTGTCCTCCCAAGGTTCTTCCTAGAACTAGCGAGTTTTTCCTTGCCACTGTCGCCCTAGGCTTGCTCAGTTTGGGATTGGACGTAGTTATTAGTAGATAATCTAAACTTGTAAAGTTGCTTTGAGACAATGCTCCATTGTAAAAAGCGCTATATAAATAAATCTGACTTGACTTGAACTGGCCAGTGCTAGCTGCTCAGGTACGGAGCTAACATGCTCAGCTACGGAGTTGGATAGCATGAACTGCACAGATACGGAGCTAACGTGTCTTACAAAAGGGGATGATGACTGGAAAAAAGCCCACACCTCCCTGACTCTGGTCTTAAGCAGCACGTCTTTGCGAAGGGCCATATCACACAGAGCAGCCAGGGAGGGGCCAGGAAGAAAGGGCCAAAGCATATCCTCCAGGCAATTGTCAAGGCCGCTCTCCAACATGGCCATGAGCAGAAGGTCATCCAGACTGCTCTCTGTGGCAACACGGAACTCCTCCACGTACTGTGCCACGGAATGGCTACCCTGCATAAGATTAAACACACTAGGTGGCCAGGGTAGCCAAGGCCCGACGTGGAGGGGATCCTCCTACCTGGGAGGGCTGGGAGCTTCAGTGAGGTCAAACCCTTGGTCAAAGTAAGCAGCTGGAACCAGCAGCCCAAACTTAGACCAGGGAGGGCACCGACGCCTTCTACAGTGGGGACTGGGCAGCTCTACAGGATCAGGATGCCAACAGCTGAACCAAGGCAATAGGACAGAACCCCAAGAGCTAGTCGGGACCTGGCTAGAGGTCCAGGAACTAATGCTGGTTCCTGATACTGGTTGCATCATTCTGCTACGGTTCGCCATATTAAGAAGCTGGCGAATTGTGAAAACAAAAAATATAACAGGTTTTAGGACCCAATCGCAGTTAGCTCCAGATGGAAGAGGTGAACCAAAATATAAATAAATGAAAGAAACATTAGTTCACCAAAAAGTAACTAAATAAACAAAAAAGGAAAAAGGCTTCAATGGCTGAAGATAGAATCCTGGGTTGTCGCTGGTTTAACCCAGCCACCCTATGTAGAGGTATGCTAATAACGTGGCCCCGCTATGCTAATGCCATACGGGTCCACAAATGCGCAGAGTGACAATACCCAAGCAGAGTATATGCGAAGGCATGCCATGGGAACTCCTCAGACTTATGGGGAGCATTGCACGGATGCGGGAAGAAAAAGGACGAGGCTGATAGGCAGCACAGCATCCTTTTCATGAATGATCGTGAGGAGAACGTTATATCCCCCCCGATCACGAAGAAGTAAGGGTGATGGCGTGAGGGGGAGGATGCGGGGCGTGATTTGCCGCAGCAAGCGAGCCCAAAAACAGCAGAGGGAGAATGGCAACCGTGAGCAGTAGAAAAGCTTGCCCTACACTATACCTAGGACCTGACGGTTATCAAGCAGCTTCCTGACTGTCCATAGATGGCGATCTACAAATCGCCAGCTACTTCTGTCCCTGAACAAAAAACAGCTCTTACAGAAATGACAGCCATGTGAGGGCCAGTGCAGACTGTGATGATGCGACAACCTGTGTGGGCTCAAAGGTGTGTTTAAATAGCCCCACCAGCAGGTGTAACCACTTATGCGCATGGCACCAAATCAGGGCTGGCGCATGCGTGATCGAGCCAAGCGAGCTAAGAGAGTGAGTCAACGCTGGCCTTTAGCATCCCAAGCCAGGGTCACCGTGACTCCTAATAGCCAGAGAACTTGAGCCAGTTTTTGTCCATCTATATGAACATATCAGGATACCAGAAATTGAAAACCAGTGAGGGTAAACATAAACGTGTTATATACACTCATTGACAAAAAATGGCATGCAGTTAGGTTGCAGGTAGATATGTAAATGATTACAGGTGTGTTCTGATTAGACATTGGGTTTTGCCACAAAAAAGCATAAAAAGGACCCCCCCCCCAGTCTATAAAAACAATATTTTGGGGTAGTTCACCTCTTGATGAGAGATTGTTGACTGCTAAACATGCCTCTATGATACACTCGAAGACAATTTGCCCAGTTCACAGACTTTGAGAGGGGGTCAGTAAAGAGGATTGTCTGATCTACTGACAAGCACAAGCTGCTCTCACAGTTTCATTTTCCACCATTCAGACACAGGTCACACCTTCACCACAAACCTGTGTCTGCCAGAACCCGTTTCCAGATGGAAATTTGTTGTCACAGTGACTCTCATCCCCTTCTGCAGGATGGCAAAGCATCTCAAAGTTCTGTGATTCCATAAACATTAAAAAGGACAGTTAAGCATGGGTTTATTATCCTGTCATCTACCCAAAAATAAGTTAGCTTATGTGAGTCAATTCGCTATGAGCCAAGTCAAGTCAAGTCAGATCTATTTATATAGCGCTTTTTACAATGGAGCATTGTCTCAAAGCAACTTTACAAGTTTAGCTTACTGTATCTCCTAATATGTACGTCCAATCCCAAATTGAGCAAGCCTAGGCCGACAGTGAAAAGGAAAATCTCCCTAAAGTGTTTTGAGGAAGAAACCTTGGGAGGACCAAGACTCAAAAAGGGACCCAACCTCCTTGGGCGGCGTAGATGATAAATCTAAGAATAAAACTAAAGTCATGGAGTCATACTTCAAATAGAATGTGAAATATGCACATCGGCATTAAGTGGCCCGGGTATGATGGGGTTGGAGCTGATGACGGAAGCAGCTTGAGTGAAGCTACAGAAGATGAACATCATGTGTGGGGATGGAACTGGTACCGGAACACAGCTCGGAGAGAAAACAGAAAATGTAATTAGTTATTAAGGGCACAGTGTCTATTAACAATCACTAATGCCATGTGTAGCATGAGACCCTGGCAGCATTAGCTATAACAGCATAGCTAGAAAGAGGAGAACTGGTAGGTAACACAGCCAAGAGGGATCACATGAGACATCGGCAACCCCACGGGAGGCAGAAGACAGCAACGTCTCTGATCACCATAAGGCTCTTTGACTATGAACCCCCAGCTCTGCCCTTAGACTAAGGCAAGGATGCATGAGTCAAGATCAAGAGGACTGAAGCCCAGTTCAGCCAGACCACCCACCCGACACTCCTAAACCAAACCTTTGTTGTTGCCTCATCAAATCTTTTTTTTTTTTTTATCAATCAACCTACAACTGCACACATCTTAAATTAAAAGGAACTGAAAATTTTGAGCATCTATATAGCTTCTATGACAACTGCCATGGAGTCAGACATTTATTGCCACACATTCATGACTTCCCTCACCCTAAGGAATGTAACGCCCTTTTCACAGAGGAATCACAGGTCATAAATTGGTCATCAGAACAAGGATTGTTGTTTTATTAAATGTATCATCTTGTTAGGTTCTGCGGCCATACCTCAGCTTTTCCTTGTTTTTTCGTTGGTGGGAGAACAATATGTCCCCAGACTCAGCTGGGACGTTTTGTTTAATATGAATTATTTGATTGCTAACCGCATGCAGCTCTGGTGGTCCTTATTTAAGCTCAGTGTTTGCCCAGTTGCGTTGGGTATATGGGTATATGGGTATATTTTTTGTTTCGTCCACTCTAGTGTAGCGGAATATGACTACACCTTTAAATTGATTAATTTTAATGAACAAACTGGGCACCACCGGATCAGTTGGGTACTGAAAGACAGAAAGCAAAATTAATCTGGAAGTTGATATGGGCAAATTCAGTCTGAATCTGAAGAGTGAGATTGCAGTTCTGTTTTTCTTGACCTCGGTTGAAATAAAATAATAAAAATCTCTCCCACACAAAGCGGTAAATTCAAAAGGTTATAACAAGTTTATTAACCACAAACAAGGAAATACCAACTGACAACCTGAAGTAATGACATGTATATCACAGAGTTAAGATCAGGAAATGATGGCGAACATGTATATCACAGTTTTAATATCACTAACAGTGTGTATCTATGGGCAACTTATCAATTGTGTAGTAAATACCCAGGTGCAATGTTATGAACTATTTTATTACGATGTAGTGAGTTACTAGTAAGACAAATTGCGGTGAAGCGTAAATAATTCAATGGAAAGCTACATAGACGTAGGTAGGTCTAGGTTGAAATGTGGTTTAAAATTAAACGCAAGGTTCGAGAATCGGGGACCCAAAATCAAGTTCACAAGTCGGTACTTGCCTGGCAGAAGCTCGTGCAAAAGGGGGTGGACACGGCAACCGGGCCTCACCTGTTGTCAGGATGGCACGATGGTGGAACGGAAGCTGTTTATCTTCAGACGAACATGGCCGTTCGGAGGGCCTACCGATGGTGTAGGCTCTTGGCTTCTCAGTTATTGCAGATATGCAGTCATGTAACCACAGATGTTTTACGAGCCGCGCCTTCGGCGTTCTTCCCAGCTTTGGCTACGGAGGTTTCACAGTCCTCGAAGAGGACACACACTCAAATCTTTACCCTGGCCACAGGTAAATGCTAAGTTTGACGCGAACTCTATACAACATGCTTCAATAAACTTGAAAGACTAGGATATACGAGCGTGGTCGAGCGTGAAGAAAATCTTTGTTAGTGGGTCTTTCACTACTTTCTTTAGCTTAGTTTCTAATTCGGCAATACTGAACTGCTAAGACCGCTGGACAAGGAAAAACTTAAACGTAAAATAAAGTGCAAAAAGGAAAGCTTCAAAGAAAACTAAACTCAAAAACTTAAACTCTCAAACAAAAAAAAATACTCTACAAAGAAAGAAAAAAAACTTAAACAAAGGAACAAGACCCAAAAAGAACTTCTGCTACTAGCTCGCGCCAAAATTTTTGTACTAGACCTGACGTAAGTGATCAGGGGCGTGAGGCAGGGGTTTTTGCCCTGGATCGGCCAATGAGATGTTGACTCGGTATCAAGTCCCTCCTCTCGTTGGTCATGTCTCTTATTTTCACCGTATGTTGGTATGCACCGATACAGAGGCTATAACTTTGGATTAATATATTTTTACATATCTAGCATGTCTAAGTGTATCACATAAGAACAAAAATCCTCAAAGTTACAAGTTTAAATGCGGGAGATCAGTTACTAGGTTCCGATTGTCGAGAGCACCTCGAATCTACAAACTATGACATAATTAAGGAATTCTAACCTACAGCACATACATTGGCTATTTTTCAGACAAACAATGATATGATTAATACCAGATGTAGAATACAAAACATTCTTAATAACTTGCATTTTTGGTTTTCTATAAGTGTAAATAGGTAATAATCTCTAGCCGATCGATACAAGAGGCCCTGTATAGATTACATACTAATATTTTCCTAACTATGACACAAAACTGGACGATATTGAGTATGGAATGGTCATTATACTAAAGACATTAACCAAGTAGACATGAAAATATATGAGAAATCAACAACATATACCGTATTTTTCGGGGTAAAAAGCACGATATCAATGATCGACTTCTAATGGGTCTATTTTCATACATAAAGCATACCGAGTTATATGGTGCATGAAATGAAACAAAACTCTTAAGTTCCCTCGGAAACTCAGTTTGGTCTTCTTTACCTGGCGCAGGGCGTCTTCTTGCTTCCTCCACTTCCGTATCATTGATTCGTTAACGTTGAATTCTCTCACAGCTGCTCTATGTCCATGTTGTACTGCGTGACTGATAGCGTTGAGTTTGAAATCCGCTTCAAAAATGAATTAATGAATGCACATACCCTAATGCTGAAGCACAGATCGTATTACTCCGCGATGCTGTGCACTACGGTGGCCGTAAGCTTCGTAACTTACCAAACATTTTGACAAATTTATGAGCGCCGTGTACCATCTACAATCAGTTCTAAGTCAGAAAGCACAACCAGAATAAATTCATACATTAGGCGCACCGCATTTTAAGGAGCACTGTTGATTTTTGAGAAAGTTAAAGGATTTTAAGTGCGCCTTATAGTTCGAAAAATACGGTTTATGATTAAATATAGGTGTACAAAGAATATCCCCGATCAAATTCCTTGTAGGAAAGAGACAGTGTGTGCGTGTGGGTGTTTGGACTCATTATGAAGCAGTTCTCATTTGTATTCTAATTGAGTGTTCCATGCAGAAGTAATCTATTTCCAACAAAAGTGAATAAGTCAAGTCAAGTCAGATTTATTTACATAGCGCTTTTTACAATGGAGCATTGTCTCAAAGCACCTTTACAAGTTTAGATTATCTCCTAATAACTACGTCCAATCCCAAACTGAGCAAGCCTAGCGCGACAGTGGCAAGGAAAAACTCCGTGAGTTATAGGAAGAAACCTTGGGTGGACCAAGACTCAAAAAGGGACCCAACCTCCTTGGGCGGCGAAGATGATAAATCTAAGAGCGAAACTAAAGTCATGGAGTCAAAGTTCGAATAAAATGTGAAGTATGCACATTGACATTAAGTGGCCCGGGTATGATGGGGCTGGAGCTGATGACGGAAGCAGCTTGAGTGGAGCTACAGCAGATGAACATCATGTGTGGGGCTGGAACTGCCGGAACACAGCTCGGAGATAAAACAGAAAATGTAATTAGTTATTGATTAAGAGCACAATGTCTATTAACAATCACTGATGCCATGTCAATCACTGTTGCCAAGTATAGCATGAAACCCCGCAGCATTAGATATAGCAGCCACAGCTAGGAAAGAGGAGAAAACTGGTAGGAAAACAAAGCAAAGAGGGATCACATTGAACATTGGCACCCCCAAGGGAGGCAGAAGACAGCAACCCACGTCTCTGTCACCATAAGACTCTTTGACTATCTGACCCCCAGCTTGCCCGTATTCTAGGCAAGGATGCATTGGGTCAAGATCACGAGGACCGAGCCAGTTCAAGCCAGGGGAAAGCCCACTCGACACTCCCCGCTAACGGACAAGGCAGGGCCAGGCCAGACATGAATCCAGGACTCCGGCCCCCAGTGACCCAAATCATGCAACCTGGTATAAAACTAGCAAAAGCCTGTGTAAGATATGTTTATGTCTTTATCTAGGACTTAAAACTTGGAGAGTTGTCTGAATCTCGAACGAAAGTGGGAAGTTTATTTCATAGTTGGGGGCCATGTATGAGAAAGCCTTCCCCTGCTGTGACTTTTTATTCTAGGAACTAAAAGCAGTCTGCACCCTGCGAACCGAAGTAAATGAGTTGGATTGTAAAAACTCTAAGAATCACTCAGCTAATGTGGGGGTCAGGATGTAGAGCTTTATAAGTTAAAAGAAGTATTTTTGTATCATGCGGAATTTGACTGGGAACCAGTGTTAATAGTGATGACTAGAAACTAGGAGTGATATGATCACATTTTCTATCGTCCGAGTTAGCACCTCGGGCCAGCTGTGTTCGAACTCACTGAAGTTTATTTATAGATTTATAGAGCAATCCAGTAAGTACCCCAGGAGTTCACCAGCCACTCCAAACCTTGAGGTTATCAACCCACGCATGAACATGTTTTTCGCATTCTTAAAAGAGAGGAAATTTCTAAAGTTTAGCAATTATTAGTAAGTGAAAGAAAGAAAGCAAATTCGAGTTGATGCTGCTAAGGCACATCCAAGACAGATCTGAATCAAATTGTGACCCCTAAATATTTTACCGCCGGATGGGCAATACTGGACAGCAATCTAGATTGAGGAAGATGTAGCCAACCTGTCTCTCACAAGGCATGATCCCACTAATAGAACCTCAGTTTTAATCGAGTGGTAAGTAAAGAGAAACAAATTTAAAACCATCCAATCTTTTATTTCCTTTACACAGCCTCAATTTTGTGATTGTACGGGCATGAGGTTTGGCTATAGGTACAGCTGTGTTATCATCTGCATATGTTGATGACATGTTGATGACTGATGGAGCTAATCAGTGCGGATAGTCAATATTAGTAATTGGGGGTAAAAGATTCTAATCTTGATTTACAGCTCATTAAACAGATGTCTTCACTAGTGCTGCATCTGGAAGGTTGCTGAACAGTTTGGTGATGTGATGAGCATTGAGTTTTATGCCTAATGTTTTCTATCTTATCATTAAAGAAAGTCATGAAATCATTACTGTTAAAATTTCACAGAATGGGAGAATCACTTTCTGTGAGTTTTTTTTGTTAATTTGGAGACTGTATTAAAGAGAAATCTTGGATTATTCTTATTTTTCTCTATGATTGAGGAGAAGTATGCAGCTTTAGTGAGGGCATGCTTATAATCTGCCATGCTGTCCCTCCAAGCAATCTTAAACACCTCCAATTTACTATGTCTCCACTTGCGCTCTAGATGCCGTGTTCTTTGCTTTAAGGTACGGGTGTGGTCATTATACCATGGTGCTAGCCTTTTTTCGCTAATACGTTTGACCCTAGCAGGGGCAGTCGTGTCCAGCGTTGAGCGAAGCACACATTCTAATTGGTCATTTACACACTCAAGATGATTGATCTCTGTAGGTGTATTAAATTTCAAGTCTAGTGGGTTTTTAATGAACGCAGCTGGAGTAGCAGATGTGATAGTTCGCTTGGTGTGATAACGAGACAGAAGGATTTTATTTATACTACACAAATACTAAAAGATAGTGATCTGAAATCGAATCACTTTGCGGGAAAACATCAAGTTTATCTATATTGATACAAAATGTTAATATTAGATCTAAAGTATGATTACAGCGGTGGGTTGGTCCCATCACATTCTGAGTGATACAAATGGATTCTAAGATGGACTCGAAAGCAATTTTAAGTGTATTGTCAAAGTGAATATTGAAATCACCTACAATTAAAGCCTTATCTGTTGACAGTAGTAAGCAGGAAAGAAAGTTAGCAAATTCCTGAAGAAATTCTGAATCGGGACCAGGAGGCCGGTAAATAGTTATAAGCTGAAAAGAGTGTGGTTTTGACTTCCATAACGATGGATCAGTCACATTAAGAATCAGTATTTCAAAAGAATTAGCCTTGTAATGGGATTTAGCTGTAACACCTAACTCTTTGTCAAAAATTGTGGCTATGCCTCCCCCCCGACCATTAGGAGAGGGCGACTAGCATGACTGATCCAGGAGGTGAGGCTTCATTTAAGGCTAAATATTCATCAGGTCTAATCCAAGTCTCAGTGAGACAAAGAGCGTGTAAGCGTTTTATCAGTGATCATTTCATTTACAATCACTGCTTTGTTTGTAAGTGATCTAATGTTAAGTAATCCTAGCTTTAGTCTAATGTTGTTATTTCTTTGACAGCTATCTGTGTTTACACTGATGAGGTTATTAAAACAGACTTTTTGAGAGCGTTTACGTTTAGGACAGATGCGGGTAACAGACACAGTTTCAATAATGTGGGTTCTGGGTGACGGTGCATGGCTACCAGCAGACAGTTGGTTAAGCCGGTCTGTATGCTGCCTCACCCCTGCTCTGGATAGTCAGCCCCTAACCAATCGGGCCATAAGACTATGGGCAATGTTGCAGGAGATGAGAGCAGCACCCTCCCGAGTGGGATGGACACCATCCCATCTTAAAAGGCCAGGCTTACCCTGAAAGGCTGTCCAGTTGTCTATATAGCCCACGTTGTTTTCAATACTATATCAATACTAGTATTAAAATATGTCTTTAAAAAGGCTGAGGTCCCCGGGTCATAATTTGTCCAGGGCTGTCTTTCCTGGCTTCTGCCTGTCTGGACACGTGTCGTAAAAGTGAATAGTGGGAAGGCATCTTTGTTTTTCTTTGCAAAAGTTAGGCCAGACTTCTAGAATGGGGGAGTTTGGTGTTTTGTAAAGTTGCTTTGAGACAATGCTCCATTGTAAAAAGCGCTATATAAATACATCTGACTTGACTTGACTTGGTGTAGAGAGTGTCAGAAATCCTTTTAAGACCAACACATTTGCTTAGTTTACGATGGTGAGATGCAGGGGTTATCTGACCCCTTGGCCAGATCCTAAATTTCTTAGGTTGGTTTGAGAAAAAGGTTGGTTATTGTGGCCATCAGTCTGTGAAGAGTCTGTCCAGGTGGTAGTCCTTTTCATTCCAGCATGTAGTGTTTGTGACTTGGTGGAGAGATTGTACATAAAGAATAACCAGAGTTCGAATGGCGGTCAATCCAGCTATTGAGGCTACACTGGAGTTCCCAGGCTGGTGTTAGTCTAATCAAGCTTGCATTAGCTCCCAGTAGCTTCTCCCAGGCCGGGTTTAGCTTCTCCCAGCCGGGATTAGCTCCACGTAGCTTCTCCCAGGCCAGCGCTAGCTTCTTCCAGCCGATGTAAGCTCCCCTCAGCTTGTCCCAGGCCGGCGTTAGCTTCTTCCTGCCAGTGTTAGCTCCTCTTAGCGTCTTTCAGGCCATTGTTAGATTCTTCCAGCCGGCGTTAGTTTCTTCCTGCCAACATTAGCTCCCATTTATTCTCTCCCTACGGGCGTTAGCATTCCTTGATCTTTTCCTTTGTGTTACCTTTCTTTAGGTTAGCTGTCTTTCTCCTTTGTCTCTTTATTATTTAGTGTGTCGCGCAAGTGACACACTAATTGTTCTTCCTATTATTATTACTATCAGTGTGTTGCGCAAGCAACACACTATTGTTCTTCGTATTATTATTATTATTTAGTGTGTCGGTGCAATCTGACATGACTTGTCATGCCCATGGGGCCTATGACGACCATGGCTGGGCACTGGGGCTTCTAACGGGGCCAGATTTCGAACTACGGCCACGAAATTTGGCAGGCTTGGTCCCGAGTGCAATCTGAGGTAACATGTCATACCCAAAGGTGACTACAATGACTACAGTCGGCTTTCGACCTACATACTCGGTCCCTGATGCAAAAGGCCGGGGGCACGCACTGTCGCAACACACTCGCAGTTTCTGCAGGAACTGCACTTTCTAGTTATTAGTGTGTCGCACAACCTAATTGTTCTTCGTATTATTATTATTAGTGTGTTGCGCAAGCAACACACTATTGTTCTTCCAAATATTATTAGTGTGTTGCACAAGCAACACACTATTGTTCTTCCAAATATTATTTTTATTATTATTTCACCTGATTTTCGGTTCGCATCTCCTCCTACAGTTTTCGAGATATCGACATGGGATGAACACCAAAACGTCCGACATGTTCCGGAGAAGTGTGCTTGTTGATAGCTAAGAGAAATGTTCTTGCATTCGCACGCTACTCTCACATTTGTGCGAAAAAAGTCCCATTCACTTGCATGGGATTTTATTTAAAACTGCCGTAACTCGGTAAATTTTGGAGCTACAAACACCAAACTCGGCAAAGTCGGACCTGGGCTGACCGACACCCATCATCTCAAGTTTCGGACAAATAACACTCTTTCATCACTTTCTATCACTCCTTAAAAATCACTCCATTCATTGAATAGGGCAGAAGCTAGAGTGTGCACTCTACATTTCAGGGAAAATCGATTAAGTCACCTTTTCACTGAACAAACGTCTCTAAAATCCTGATACTTTCACCTAGAAACTCCATTTAAACTGCAAATGGTAGACATACTTCCCCTTAATCATTCATCCAAGGATGGCATCGGTAAACAAATTATTTTTCGACTTATGACGATTTGTTCGACACTTGGGACTGACACGTCCTTCATTGACAGCAATGTAAAATGTGGGAACGGCGAGGCGCCTTTTTTCAAAGTTTCATTTGTGTTTAACCTGTCATAGCTTTGAGGCTTTTTCGTCAATCCACATCATCTTACATCCTAGCGATCTGCAAGGGGTCCTCTCTCAAACAACGTTTTCAGATAATTGATTGGTTACATATTTCTGGGAAATTTCGCGTAACAAACGTGTGTAAAATCATTATACGTTCACCTAGAAACTCCATTTAAATTTCAAATGGTAGACATACTTCCCCTTCATGACACATCCAAATATCTCGTCGTTCAACAAATTTACTTCTCCTGTTATGAGTGTTTTGTTTGAGGGCTGCCACGAAATGCACGAAGGAAGAGCTCAGACGCGCTCCGTTCTGTTCCATTCAAACACACACGCAGGCCACCCCCACCACACGGAGAGCACATCCCAATGAAAAGACGGATTCTTTGAAGTTAGATTTGCATCAATATGTGTAATATGAAGGCTTCATCATTACTGTAAAATATTGTCATTAATTAAACAGTCCAAACCTTAAGTCGGGTTAAACATCCACTTGTAATCCATACGAGCACAGACTAAAACATGGCGGCACAGCCAGAAACGCTCAATTCACTATTGTTCACTACACACTAGCTGGACTCCTTCACTCTTAAAGGGCCAGACAGCTCTTATGTGAAAACGTCGGCATTACATGACAATTACTACATGGCTTTACTAAACTGTAACTCCAGTTAGTTATTGACCTATGGCCACAACATTCAGCAGCCTTGGTCCCAGTGCAATCTGAGGTGACATGTGATGCCCATATTGCCCCAGAGAAACCCGGCTGGGCACTGGGGCCCCTGGCGGGCCCTGACTAAAACTCGGCCAGTTTTCGACCTACGGCCACAAAATTTGGCAGGCTTGGTCCAGGGTGGGGTTGAAATCTGAGGTGACATGTGATGCCCATGGGGCCCCTGTGGACCCCGGCTGGGCACTGGGTCCCCTGGCGGGCCAATGGACCGTACCTCGGTCAGTTTTCGACCTACGGACACGAAATTTGGCAGGGTTAATCACGGGTGCAATCTGAGGTGACATGTGATGCCCATGGGATCCGTGAGGACCCCGACTGGGCACTGGGTCCCCTGGCGGGCCAATGACTGTAACTCAATCAGTTTTCGACCTACGGACACGAAATTTGGCAGGGTTAATCACGGGTGCAATCTGAGATAACATGTGATGCCCATGGGGCCCCTGTGGACCCCGACTGGGCACTGGGGGCAGTGGTGGGAAAATGACTGTAACTCAGTCAGTTATTGATTTGTGACACTGAAATTCGTCAGGCTTGGTCCCAGGTGCAATCTGAGGTGACATGTGATGCCCAAAAGGCCCCGGAGAACCCCGGCTGGGCACTGGGGCCCTGGCGGGCCAATGAATGTAACTCTGACAGTTTTTGACCTACGGCCACAAAATTCAGCAGGCTTGGTCCCCGGTTCAATCTGAGGTAACGTGATGCCCATGGGGCCCCTGTGGACCCCAGCTGGGCACTAGGGCCCCTGGCAGGACAATGACCGTAACTCAGTCAGTTATCGACCTATGGCAACATCATTCAGCAGGCTTGGTCCTGGGTGTAATCTGAGGTGACATGTGATGCCCATAAGGCCCCTGTGGACCCCGGCTGGGCACTGGGGCCGCTGGCAAGCAAATGAACGTAACTCAGTCGATTTTCAACCTACGGCCACAAAATTTGGCAGGCTTGGTCCAGTGTGAAATCTCAGGTGACATGTGATGCCCATGGGGCCCCTGTGGACCCCGGCTGGGCACTGGGGCCGCTGGCGAGCCAATGAACATAACACAGTTGGTTTTCAACCTATGGCCACAAAATTTGGCAGGCTTGGTCCAGAGTGAAATCTGAGGTGACATTTGATGCCCATGGGGCCCCTGTGGACCCCGGCAGGGCACTGGGGCACCTGGTGGGAAAATGGCTGTAACTCAGTCAGTTATTGATTTATGACCATAAAATTCGGCAGGCTTGGTCCCGGGTGCAATCAGAGGTGACATGAGATGCTCATGGGACCCCTGTGGACCCCGACTGGGTACTGGGGCCATTTGCGGGCCAATGACCGTAACTCAGTCAGTTTTAGACCTATTGCCACAAAATTCAGCAGGCTTGGTCCCAGGTGCATTCTGAAGTGACATGTGATGCCGATGGGGCCCATGAAGACCCCGGCTGGGCACTGTGGCCAATGCGAGACAATGACCGTAACTCAGTCAATTATTGACTTATGGCCACAACATTCAGCAGGCTTAGTGCTGGGTGCAATCTGAGGTGACGTGTGATGCCCATAAGGCCCCAGAGAACCCCGGCTGGGAACTGGGGCCGCTGGCGAGCCAATGAAGATAACTCAATCGGTTTTCGACCTACGGCCACAAAATTTGGCAGGCTTGGTCCAGTGTGAAATCTGAGGTGACATGTGATGCCCATGGGGCCCCTGTGGACCCCGGCTGGGCACTGGGGCCCCTAGTGGGCAAATAACCATAACTCAGTCAGTTATTGATTTATAACCACGAAATTCGTCAGGCTTGGTCCCGGGTGCAATCTGAGGTGACATGTGATGCCCATGGGACCCCTGTGGACCCCGACTGGCTTTTGGGGCCTTCTGAGGGCCAATGACCGCAACTCAGTCAGTTTTAGACCTATTGCCACAAAATTCAGCAGGCTTGGTCCCAGGTGCAATCTGATGTAACATGTAATGCCCATGGGGCCCATGAGGACCCCGGCTGGGCACTGTGGCCCCTGGTGGGACAATGACCGTAACTCAGTCAATTATTGACTTATGTCCTCAAAATTCCTGGGTGCAATCTGAGGTGAGGTGTGACGCCCATAAGGCCCCAGAGAACCCCGAATGGGGAGTGGGGCCCCTGGCGTTCCAATGACCGTAACTCGGTCAGTTTTCGATCTATGGCAACAAAATTCAGCAGACTTGGTCCTGCGTGCTTTCTGAGGTGACATGTGATGCCCATGGGGCCCCTGTGGACCCCGGCTGGATACTGGGGCCCCTGGTGGGCCAATGAATGTAACTCAGTCGGCTTTCAACCTACGGCCACAAAATTTGGCAGGCTTGGTACCGGGTGAAATCTGAGGTGACATGTGATGCCCATGGGGCCCCGGTGGACCCCGGCTGGGCACTGGGGCCCCTAGCGGGCCAATGACCGTAACCCAGTCAGTTTTCGACCTATGGCCACGAAATTTGGCAGGCTTGGTCTCAGGTGCAATCTCAGGTAACATGTCATACCCTGAGGTGACTACAATGACTACAGTCAGCTTTCGACCTACATACTAGGTCATTGATGCACAAGGCCGGGGGTATGCACCGCCGCAACACACTCGCAGTTTCTTCAGGAACTGCACTTTCTAGTTTTTATTATTATTATTATTCCACCTGATTTTCGGTTCGTATCTCCTCCTACAGTTTTCGAGATATCGACATGGGACAAACACCAAAACGTCCGGCATGTTCCGGAGAAGTGTGCTTTTTCATAGTTAACAGAAATGTTGTTGCATTCGCACGCTACTCTCGCATGTCTGCGAAAAAACGTCCCATTCACTTGCATGGGATTTTTTTTAAAACTGCCCTAACTCGGTCAATTTTTGAGCTACAAACACCAAACTCGGCAAGGTCGGACCTGGGCTGACCGACACCCATCACCTCAATTTTCGGACAGATAACACTCTTACATCACTTTCTAGCACTCTTTAAAAATCACTCCATTCATTGAATAGGGCAGAAGCTAGAATGTGCACTCTAGATTCCAGGAAAATCGAATACTTCACTTTTCCAGTGAACAAACGTCTGTAAAACCCTGTTACTTTCACCTAGAGACTCCATTTAAACTGCAAATGGTAGACATACTTCCCCTTAATCATTCATCCAAAGATGGCATCGCTAAACAAATTATTTTTCGACTTATGACGATTTGTTCGACACTAGGGACTGAAACGTCCCTCATTGACAGCAATGTAAAATGTGGGAACGGCGAGGCGCCGTGTTTAACCTGTCATAGCTTTGAGGCTTTCTCGTCAATCCACATCATCTTACATCCTAGCGATCTGCAAGGGG
This sequence comes from Ancistrus triradiatus, assembly GCA_025084515.1. Taxonomy (NCBI): domain Eukaryota; kingdom Metazoa; phylum Chordata; class Actinopteri; order Siluriformes; family Loricariidae; genus Ancistrus; species Ancistrus triradiatus. The sequence goes on from JAJAGP010002877.1 coordinate 45,320, forward strand.
TCCTCTCTCAAACAACCTTTTCAGATAATTGATTGGTTACATATTTTTGGAGTTTTTACCACTTGTTTCAGAGGTCTGAAATCGCTTGAAAGTCACTTTGTACACGGACTTTTCGCAGATCAAACGTGTGTAAAATCATTATACTTTCACCTATAAACTCCATTTAAATTTCAAATGGTACACATACCTCCCTTCATGACACATCCAAATATCTCGTCGTTCAACAAATTACTTCTCCTGTTATGAGCGTTTGTTTGAGAGCTGCAGTGAAATGAAAGAAGGAAGAGCTCAGACGCGCTCCGTTCTGTTCCATTCAAACACACACGCAGGCCACGCCCACGCACAGAGAGCACATCGCAATGAAAGACGGATTCTTTGAACTTATATTTGCATCAATATGTGTAATATGAACGCTTCATCATTACTGTAAAATATTGTCATTAATTAAACAGTCCAAACCTTTAAGTCGGGTTAAACATCACTTGTAATCCATACAAGCACAGAGTAAAACATGGCCGGCGTAGCCGGAAACGGTCAATTCACTACTGTTCACTACACACTAGCTAACTCCTTCACTCTTAAAGGGCCAGACAGCTCTTATGTAAATCGCATTACATGACAATTACTACATTGCTTTACTAAACTGTAACTGGCCACAACATTCAGCAGCCTTGGTCCCAGGTGCAATCTGAGGTGACATGTGACGCCCATAACGCCCCAGAGAACCCCGGCTGGGCACTGGGGCCCATAGCGGGCCAATGACTAAAACTCGGTCAGTTTTCGACCTACGGCCACAACATTTGACAGGCTTGCTCCTGGGTGACATCTGAGGTGACATGTCATGGCCATGGGGCCCCTGTCGACCCCGGTTGGGAACTGGGGCCGCTGGCAGGCCAATGACCGTAACTCAGTCGGTTTTTAAACTATGACCACAAAACTTGGCAGGGTTGGTGTAGGGTCAAATCAGAGGTGACATGTGATGCCCATGGGGCCCCTGTGGACTCCGGCTGGGCACTGGGGCCGCTACCGGGCCAATGAACGTAACTCAGTCGGGTTTCAACCTACGGCCACAAAATTTGGCACGCTTGGTACCGGGTGAAATCTGAGGTGAAATGCGATGCCCATGGGGCCCCGGTGGACCCCAGCTGGGCACAGGGGCCCCTAGCAGGCCAATGACCGTAACCCAGTCAGTTTTCGACCTATCGGGTGCAATCTCAGGTAACATGTCATACCCTGAGGTGACTACAATGACTACAGTCAGCTTTCGACCTACATAACCGGTCCCTGATGCACAAGGTCGGGGGCATGCACCGCCGCAACACACTCGCAGTTTCTGCAGGAACTGCACTTGTTCTTCGTATTATTATTATTTTTATTATTATTATTATTATTCCACCTGATTTTCGGTTCGTACCTCCTCCTACACTCCTACCTCCTACTTTCGAGATATCGACACGGGACAAACACGAAAACGTCCGGCATGTTCCGGAGAAGTGTGCTTGTCGATAGCAAAGAGAAATGTTGTTGCATTCGCACGCTACACTCGCATTTGTGCGAAAAAATGTTTGAGAGGTGCAAAATCGGTTGAAAGTCACTCTCAACGCTCTTTCTGTCACTGTTATCGCGGAACAAACGTGTGTAAAATCATTATACTTTCACCTAGAAACTCCATTTGAATTTCAAATGGTAGACATACTGCCCCATCATGACACATCCAAATATCTCGTCGTTCAACAAATTATTTCTCTAGTTATGAGCGTTTGTTTGACACCTCTGAAATGAGAGGCAGGCTCGGTTCGTTCGATTCAAACACACACGCAGGCCACGCCCACACACGGAGAGCACATCGCCATGAAACACGGATTCTTTGAAGTTAGATTTGCACGAATATGTTTAATACGAAGGCTTGATCATTACTGTAAAATATTGTAATTAATTAAACAGTCCTAACCTTTAAGTCTGGATAAACATCACTTGTAATCCACACGAGCACAGAGTAAAACATGGCCGTCACAGCCGGAAACGCTCAATTCACTGTTGTTCACTACACACTAGCTCCCTTCTACACTCTTAAAGGGCCAGACAGCTCTTATGTAAATCGCATTACAAGACAATTACTTTCATCTAGAAACTCCATTTAAACTTCAAATGGTGGAGATACTTCCTCTTAATGACACATCAAAGTATCTCATCGTTCAACAAATTATTTTTCGAGTTATGACGGTTTGTTCGGGACTAAGTATTGATTTTCCTCCCCATTGACCCCATTATAATTGCTTTCAACTCTAATTTTGTCTTTTTCTAAATTTTTCATGTGGTTTTTGAACTTGTCATAACTCTGACAATTTCTCATGAATCCACACTGTTTTTTGTTATAGCGATCATCAAGGGGTCCTCTCCCACACAAGCTTTACAGAAAAGCAATCGGTTAATTATTTTTGGAGTTATGACCGTTTGTTTGAGAGGTCTGAAACTGAGATTTTACATGAAACATATGGCTGTGTAGATTTGAAATGTAACTGTCATTGTCTCTCTCTCTCTCTCTCACACACACACACAAACACACACACACACACACACACACACACACACACACACACACGCAGGCCACGCCCACACACAGAGCAGCTGTCATTCACACAGAGTGGCTTGGATCAGCTCTTCTGACAGGTATGAGAGCCATTGTTTGCATAGTAACACAGAGGGCACAGAGGTACCTGGCAGGACAGTTTTCGCCCTACAGCCACGAAATTTGGCAGACTTGGTCCCGGCTGCATCTGAGGTGACATGTCATGCCCATGGGGTCCATCAGGACTCCGACTGGGCACTGGGACCCCTGGCGGGCCAATGACTGTAGCTCAGTCAGTTATTGACCTATGGTCACATCATTCAGCAGGCTTGGTCCTGGGTGTAATCTGAGGTGACGTGTGACGCACATAAGGCCCCAGAGAACCCCGGCTGGGCAATGGGTCCCCTGGCGGGCCTATGACCATAACTCGGTCAGTTTTCGACCTACGGCCACAAAATTTGGCAGGCTTGGTCCCAGGTGAAATCTGAGGTGAAATGTGATGCCCATGGGGCCCCTGTGGACCCCGGCTGGGCACTGGGGCCGCTGGCGGGCCAATAAACGTAACTCAGTCGGTTTTCAACCTACGGCCACAAACTTTGGCAGGGTTAATCACGAGTGCAATCTGAAGTGACATGTGATGCCCATGGGGTCCATGAGGACTTCGACTGGGCACTGGGACCCCGGCAGGCCAATGACTGTAACTCAGTCAGTTTTAGACCTATTGCCACAAAATTCAGCAGGTTTGGTCCCAGGTGCAATCTGAGGTGACATGTGATGCCCAAAAGGCCCCAGAGAACCTCGATGGGCAGTGGGGCCCCCGGCGGGCCAATGACCGTAACTCAGTCAATTATTGACTTATGGCCACAACATTCAGCAGGCTTAGTCCTTGGGGTGCAATCTGAGGGTTGACGTGTGACGCCCAACAGCCCCAGAGAACCCCCGTATGGGCAGTGGGGCCCCTGGCGGGCCAATGACCGTAACTCAGTCAATTATTGACTTATGGCCACAACATTCAGCAGGCTTAGTCCTGGGTGCAATCTGAGGTGACGTGTGATGCCCATAAGGCCCCAGAGAACCCCGAATGGGCAGTGGGGCCCCTGGCGAGCCAGTGACCGTAACTCAGTCAATTATTGACTTATGGCCACAACATTCAGCAGGCTTAGTCCTGGGTGCAATCTGAGGTGACGTGTGACGCCCATAAGGTCCCAGAGAACCCCAAATGGGCAGTAGGGTCCCTGGCGGGCCAATGACCGTAAGTCAGTCAGTTATTGATTTATGACCACGAAATTTGGCAGGCTTGGTCCTGCGTGCTATCTGAGGTGACATGTGATGCCCATGGGGCCCCTGTAGACCCCGGCTGGGCACTGGAGCCGCTGACGGGCCAATGACCACAACTCAGTCAGTTTTCGACCTACGGACACGAAATTTGGCAGGCTTGGTCCTGGGTATAATCTGAGGTGAAGTGTGATGCCCATAAGGCCCCTGTGGACCCCGGCTGGGCACTGGGGCCGCTGGCAAGCCAATGAACATAACTCAGTCTGTTTTCAACCTACGGCCACAAAATTTGGCAGGCTTGGTCCAGAGTGAAATCTGAGGTGACATGTGATGCCCATGGGGCCCCTGTGGACCCCGGCAGGGCACTGGGGCCCCTGGTGGGAAAATGACTGTAACTCAGTCAGTTATTGATTTATGACCATGAACTTCGTCAGGCTTGATCCCGGGTGCAATCTGAGGTGACATGTGATGCCCATGGGACCCCTGTGGACCCCGACTGGGTACTGGGGCGTATTGCGGGCCAATGACCGCAACTCAGTCAGTTTTAGACCTATTGCCACAAAATTCAGCAGGCTTGGTCTCAGGTGCAATCTGAGATGACATGTGATGCCCAAAAGGCCCCAGAGAACTCCGGCTGGTCACTGTGGCCCCTGGCAGGACAATGACCGTAACTCAGTCAATTATTGACTTATGGCCACAACATTCAGCAGGCTTAGTCCTGGGTGCAATCTGAGATGACGTGTGATGCCCATAAGGCCCCAGAGAAACCCGGCAGGACACTGGGGCCCCTGGCGGGCCACTAAATGTAACTCAGTCGGTTTTCGACCTACGGCCCCAAAATTTGGCATTCTTGGTACCGGGTGAAATTTGAGGTGACATGTGATGCCCATGGAGCTCCGGTGGACCCTGGCTGGGCACTGGGGCCCCTAGCGGGCCAATGACCGTAACCCAGTCAGTTTTCGACCTATCGGGTGCAATCTCAGGTAACATGTCATACCCTGAATACAATGACTACAGTCAGCTTTCGACCTACATACTCGGTCCCTGATGCACAAGGCCGGGGGCATGCACCGCAGCAACACACTCGCAGTTTCTGCAGGAACTGCACTTTCTAGTTATTTTTATTATTTCACCTGATTTTCGGTTCGTATCTCCTCCTACAGTTTTCGAGATATCGACACGGGACAAACACCAAAACGTCCGGCATGTTCCGGAGAAGTGTGCTTGTCAAAAGCAAAGAGAAATGTTGTTGCATTCGCACGCTACTCTCGCATTTGTGCGGAAAAATGTCCCATTTACTTGAATGGGATTTTTTTAAAAACTGCCATAACTCGGTCAATTTTTGAGCTACAAACATGAAACTCGGCATGACCGGACCTGGTTTCTCCGAGACCCATCATCTCAAGTTTCAGACAGATATCACTCTTTGATCACTTTCTATCACTCTTTAAAAATCACTTCATTCATTGAATAGGGCAGAAGCTAGAGTGTGCACTCTAGATTTCAGGGAAAATCGATTAATTCACTTTTCACTGAACAAACGTCTCTAAAATCCTGATACTTTCACCTAGAAACTCCTTTTAAACTGCAAATGGTAGAGATACTTCCCCTTCATAATTCATCAAAAGATTGCATCGCTAAACAAATTATTTTTCGAGTTATGATGATTTGTTCGGGACTAGGGACTAAAACTTCCCTCATTGACAGCCATGTTAATTTTTGAAAAACTCCGAGGACGCTTTTTCCAAAGTTTCATTTGTGTTCAACCTGTCATAACGTTTAGGCTTTTTCGTCAATCCACATCATCTTATATAGTAGCGATCAGCAAGGTGTCCTCTCTCACACAAACTTTTCAGATAATTGATTGCTTAAATATTTTTCGAGTTATGAACATTTGACAGGTCCAAAATAGCTTGAAACTGAGATTTTAGGGATTTTTATTAATTCACTTTTTCACTGAACAAACGTGAGTTATGACCATTTGTTTGAGAGGTGCAAAATCGGTTGAAAGTCACTCAACGCTCTTTCTGTCACTGTGTTCGCGGAACAAACGTGTGTAAAATCATTATACTTTCACCTAGAAACTCCATTTCAATTTCAAATGGTAGACATACTTCCCCTTCACGACACCTCCAAATATCTCGTCCTTCAACAAATTACTTCTCCAGTTATGAGCGTTTGTTTGACACCTCTGAAATGAAAGACGCAGACCAGAGACGCTCCGTTCTGTTCGATTCAAACACACACACGGAGAGCACATCGCCATGAAACACGGATTCTTTGAAGTTAGATTTGCATGAATATGTTTAATACGAAGGCTTGGTCATTACTGTAAAATATTGTAATTAATTAAACAGTCCAAACCTTTAAGTCGGGATAAACATCACTTATAATCCACACGAGCACAGAGTAAAACATGGCCGGCAAAGCCGGAAACGCTCAATTCACTGTTGTTCACTACACACTAGCTCCCTTCTACACTCTTAAAGGGCCAGACAGCTCTTATGTAAATCGCATTACAAGACAATTACTTTCATCTAGAAACTCCATTTAAACTTCAAATGGTAGAGATACTTCCCCTTAATGACACATCAAAGTATCTCATCGTTCAACAAATAGTTTTTCGAGTTATGACGGTTTGTTCGGGACTAGGTATTGATTTTAATCCCATTGACCCACATTATAATTGCTTGAACTCTAAATTGTCTTTTTCTAAATTTTCATGTGTTTTTAACTTGTCATAACTCTGACAATTTCTCATCAATCCACACAGTTTTTTGTCATAGCGATCATCAAGGGGTCCTCTCCCACACAAGCTTTACAGAAAAGCGATCGGTTAATTATTTTTGGAGTTATGACCGTTTGTTTGAGAGGTCTGAAACTGAGATTTTACATGAAACATATGGCTGTGTAGATTTGAAATGTAACTGTCATTGTCTGTCCCTCTGTCTCTCTCACACACACACGCACATGCAGGCCACGCCCACACACAGAGCAGCTGTCTTTCACAGAATGGCTTGGATCAGCTCTTCTGACATGTATGAGAGCCATTGTTTGCATAGTAACACAGAGAGCACAGAGGTACCTGGCAGGACAGTTTTCGCCCTACAGCCATGAAATTTGGCAGGCTTGATCTCGGGTGCAATCTGAGGTGACATGTGATGCCCATGGGAACCCTGTGGACCCCGACTGGGTACTGGGGCCCCTGGCGGGCCAATGACTGTAACTCAGTGAGTTATTGATCTATGGCCACATCATTCAGCAGGCTTGGTCCTGGGTGTAATCTGAGGTGACGTGTGATGCCCATGGGGCCCCTGTGGACCCCAGCTGGGCACTGGGGCTGCTGGCGAGCCAATGAACATAACTCAGTCGGTTTTCAACCTACGGCCACATCATTCAGCAGGCTTGATCCTGGGTGTAATCTGAGGTGACGTGTGACGCCCATAAAGCCCCTGTGGACCCCGGCTGGGCACTGGGGCCCCTAGTGGGCCAATAACCGTAACTCAGTCAGTTATTGACCTATTGCCACAAAATTCAGCAGCCTTGGTCCCAGGTAAAATCTAAGGTGAAATGTGATGACCATGGGGCCCCTGTGGACCCCGGCTGGGCACTGGGGCCGCTGGCGGGCCAATGAACGTAACTCAGTGGGTTTTCAACCTACGGCCACAAAATTTGGCAGGCTTGGTCCAGGTTGAAATCTGAGGTGACATGTGATGCCCATGGGGTCCCTGTGGAACCTGGCTGGGCACTGGGACCGCTGGAGGGCCAATGACCGCAACTCAGGCAGTTTTCAACCTACGGACACGAAATTTGGCAGGGGTAATCACAAGTGCAATCTGAGGTGACATGTGATGCCCATGGGGTCCATGAGGACACCGACTGGGCACTGGTACCCCTGGCGAGCCAATGACTGTAACTCAGTCAGTTATTGACCTATGGCCACATCATTCAGCAGGCTTGGTCCTGGGTGTAATCTGAGGTGACGTGTGATGCCCATAAGGCCCCAGAGAACCCCAGCTGGGCAATGAGTCCCCGGGTGGGCGTATGACCGTAACTCGGTCAGTTTTCAACCTACGGCCACAGAATTTGGCAGGCTTGGTCCCAGGTGAAATCTGAGGTGAAATGTGATGCCCATGGGGCCCCTGTGGACCCCGGCTGGGCACAGGGGCCGCTGGCGGGCCAATGAATGTAACTCAGTCGGTTTTCAACCTACGGCCACAAAATTTGGCAGGCTTGGTCCAGGGTGGAATCTGAGGTGACATGTGATGCCCATGGGGCCCCTGTAGACCCCGGCTGGGCACTGGGGCCGCTGGCGGGCCAATGACCGCATCTCAGTCAGTTTTCGACCCACGAACACGAAATTTGGCAGGGTTAATCACGGGTGCAATCTGAGGTGACGTGATGCCCGTGGGGTCCATGAGGACCTCGACTGGGCACTGGGACCCCTGGCAGGCCAGTGACTGTAACTCAGTCATTTTTTGACCTACGGCCACGAAATTTGGCAAGCTTGATCCCGGGTGCAATCTGAGGTGAAATGTGATGCCCATGGGGCCCCTGTGGACCCCGGCTGGGCACTGGGGCCCCTGGGTGGGCCAATGACTAACTCAGTCAGTTTTCGACCTACGGCCACGAAATTCGGCAAGCTTCATCCCGGGTGCAATCTGAGGTGATATGTCATGCCCATGGGTCCCATGAGGACCCCGACTGGGCACTGGGGCCGCTGGCGGGCCTATGACCGTAACTCGGTTAGTTTTCGACCTACGGCCACAAAATTTGGCAGGCTTGGTCTCAGGTGAAATCTGAGGTGAAATGTGATGCCCATGGGGCCCCTGTGGACCCCGACTGGGCACTGGGGCTGCTGGCGGGCCAATGAACGTAACTCAGTCGGTTTTCAACCTACATCCACAAATTTTGGCAGGCTTGGTCCAGGGTGAAATCTGAGGTGACATGTAATGCCCATGGTGCCCCTGTGGACCCCGGCTGGGTACTGGGGCCGCTGGCGGGCCAATGACCGCAACTCAGTCAGTTTTCGACCTACGGGCACGAAATTTGGCAGGGTTAATCATGGGTGCAATCTGAGGTGACATGTGATGCCCATGGGGTCCATGAGGACCCCGACTGGGCACTGGGACCCCTGGCGGGCCAATGACTGTAACTCAGTCAGGTATTGACCTATGGCCACATCATTAAGCAGGCTTGGTCCTGGGTGTAATCTGAGGTGACGTGTGATGTCCATATAGCCCCTGTGGACCCCGGCTGGGCACTGGGGCCCCAAGCGGGCCAATGGGGCCATTGACTAACTCAGTCAGTTTTTCGACCTACGGCCACGAAATTCGGCAAGCTTCATCCCGGGTGCAATCTGAGGTGATATGTCATGCCCATGGGTCCCATGAGGAACCCCGACTGGGCACTGGGGGCCGCTGGCGGGCCTATGACCGTAACTCGGTTAGTTTTTCGACCTACGGCCACAAAATTTGGCAGGCAAAAAAAAATAAGGGTTCAGGTGAAAATCTGAGGTGAAATGTGATGCCCATGGGGCCCCTGTTGGCCCCCGACTTGGTCACTTGGTCTGCTGGCGGGCCAATGAACGTAACTCAGTCGGTTTTTTTTCAACCTACATCCACAAATTTTGGCCTTCTTGTTCCCGTTTTAACTCTTATGTTACCTTTCATGTCCACCTTTTGCCTCCTTTTTCCACCTTCTTTTGTCCCTTTTTCGTCTGGCTTTCCCCTTCCCTCCCACTCCCTTCCTGTATGTTCTCGCCATCCTCTATGTCCCTCACCGAATTTTTGACCTTTGATTATCCTGACCTTTTTTCCAACAATCTTCTTTTTCCGCTTGTTATCGTTTTAACCAGGCCCTCATTTATTCCCTTTTCTATGCAAGACGCGTACGCACCTTACGCTAAAATTTGCCAAACATTTTTGCCACTACCGGCTTTTGCATTTCCCCGTTCCTTTGGCGCCTCCTAGGAGAAACTTTCCTATTCATTGGTCCGCATTCTTTAACGCGCGCCTCCACATTATGGGGCCTCTCTATTACTTAAGGAATTAACACTATTTTCCCATTTCTGATGTGGCCTGGGCTTTGGGCATTTTTCCTTTGGTTCTGTTTTCCGCTATTGGGCTCGTCGACCCGGCATTAATTTAACTTCGCCAACGGATTCTTCTTTCCCTTTGCATTGCCAAGCCCCTTCATGTTCCCGCACTGGCTTACTTTTCCGATCGCTGGGATGCCGTGTGTTTTTGCGCTCTCCGGGACATTATCTTGCCCGCCCCGGGGTTGTATTCCCTTCTTTCTGTCCGCCACATCGTCCCTTTGCCTCCCCTTAGACCAGCCCATTTTGGCTGTTATGGCCTCCTATGTCTATACCGGCCTGGGAGGTGTTTTCCCGGTCTCTCGTTCCGGTCCCCTTTATTGGGATGGACCCCCAGGCTGTTTTTATGTAACACCCTTACACCCTTGCCTGATGTCACGGGGTAGTTCCCCTTCAATTATCTTTCTGTTTCGGGGTAATGGTCCCAGGTCACCCGGCCTAGTTTTCCTTCCAGTTTTTCCACATGTTATGGCTTAGGTCTGCGTGGGACTGCGGAGGGGATTTTTCTTTTCCCGTTTCCTAGCCCGCTGATGTTATCACGAGGCGGCTGGGTTTTCCCAGCAGGTTTCCCTCGGCATGTTCCCAAAAGTAAAAAGGTTTAAGGAATAGGAATGGACGAAACATGACGTTCTCCTTGCCCTGGGTTCTTCTTTTTGCCCCAGTATTCAGCGCGTAAATTCTCGTTCAGCTTCGTTTTTACCCACACTTGGCTCGGTGTCTCGAGAGCGCCCCGTCATTGTGTTTCTCTGGGGCCCCTGTGAACCCCAGCAGGGCACTGGGGCCCCTAGCAGGCCATTGACTGTGACATAGTCAGTTATTGACTTATGACCACGAAATTCGCCAAGCTTGGTGCTGCATGCTATCTGAGGTGACGTGATGCCCATGGGGCCCTTGTAGACCCCACCAGGAAACTGGGGCCCCTGGCGGGACAATGACCGTAACTCAGTCAGTTTTCGTCCTACGGCCATAAAATTAGGCAGGTTTGGTCCCGGGTGAAATCTGAGGTGACATGTGATGCCCATGGGGCCCCTGTGGACCCCGACAGGCCACTGGGGCCCCTAGCGGCCCAATGACCGTGACTCAGTCAGTAATTGATTTATGACCACGAAATTCGGCAGGCTTGGTCCTGCGTGCTATCTGAGGTGACATGTAATGCCCTGAGGTGACTACAATGACTACAGTCAGCTTTCGAACTACATACTCGATCCCTGATCAACGTCACAGGGTAACGCACCGTCGCAACACACTCGCAGTTTCTGCAGGAACTGCACTTTCTAGTTATTTTTATCATTTCACCTGATTTTCGGTTCGTATCTCCTTCTACAGTTTTCGAGATATCGACACGGGACAAACACCAAAACGTCCGGCATGTTCCGGAGAAGTGTGCATGTCGATAGCTAAAAGAAATGTTGTTGCATTCGCACGCTACACTCGCATTTGTGCGAAAAAATGTCCCATTCACTTGCATGGGATTTTTTTTAAAACTGCCGTAACTCGGTCAATTTTTGAGCTACAAACACCAAACTCGGCATGGTCGGACGTGGGTTCACCATGACCCGTCATCTCAAGTTTCGCACAGATTTCCCTTTTTAAACACTTTCTATCACTCTTTAAAAATCACTCCATTCATGGACTAGGGCAGAAGCTAGAGTGTGCACTCTAGATTTCTGGGAAAATCGATTACTTCACGTTTTCACTGAACAAACGTCTCTAAAATCCTGATACTTTCACCTAGAAACTCAATTTATACTGCAAATGGTAGAGATACTTCCCATTCATAACTCTTCAAAAGATGGCATCGCTAAACAAACTACTTTTCGAGTTATGACGATTTGTTCGAGACTAGGGACTGAAACTTCCCTCATTCACAGCCATGATAAAATTGGAAAAGGCGAGGTGCCTTTTTTCAAAGTTTCATTTGTGTTTAACTTGTCATAACTTTGAGCCTTTTTCGTCAATCCACATCATCTTATATAGTAGTGATCTGCAAAGGGTCCTCTCTCACACATAGATAATTGATTGGTTACATATATTTTGAGTTATGACCATTTGTTTGAGAGGTGCAAAATCGCTCTCTAAACGGTCTTTCTGTCACTGTTGTCGCGGAACAAACGTGTGTAAAATCATTATACTTTCACCTAGAAACTCCATTTAAATTTCAAATGGTAGACATACTTCCCTTTCATGAGACCTCCAAATATCTCGTCGTTCAACAAATTACTTCTCCCGTTATGAGCCTTTGTTTCACACCTCTGAAATGAAAGAGGCAGACCAGAGATGAGGCTCTGTTCCATTCAATTCAAACACACACGCAGGCCACACCCACACACGGAGAGCACATCGCAATGAAAGATGGATTCTTCTTACTTAGATTTGCAACAACATGTTTAATACGAAGGCTTGATCATTACTGTAAAATATTGTAATTAATTAAACATTCCAAACCTTTAAGTCGGGATAAACATCACTTGTAATCCACACGAGCACAAAGTAAAACATGGCCGGCACAGCCGGAAACGGTCAATTCAATATTGTTCACTACACACTAGCTCCCTCCTACACTCTAAAAGGGCCAGACAGCTCTTATGTAATTCGCATTACATGACAATTACAACATGGCTTTACTAAATCGGCATGACAGAACAATATATAGAGATTAATATTTCATGCAGTAAAATTGACACTTTGGCAGTTGCTCAATACCAAGTACGCCAACTTCGGACTTGCATACTTCCTAAGTCTGAAATAGGAACTTACATTGTTGGCATACTAAAACAGAGGGCAAAGAGGTACCTGGCAGGACAGTTTTCGCCCTACAGCCATGACATTTGGCAGGCTTGGTCCCGAGTGCAATCTGAGGTGACATGTGATGGCCATGGGGCGCCTGTGGACCCGGGCTGGGCACTGGGGCCCGTAGCTGGCCAATGACCGTAAGTCAGTCAGTTTTCGACCTATGGCCACAAAATTTGGCAGGGTCCGTCCCAGGTGAAATCTGAGGTGACATGTCATGCCCATGGGGCCCCTGTGGAACCCGGCAGGGCACTTAGGCCCCTGGTGGGACGATGACCGTAACTCAGTCAGTTATTGATTTATGACCACAAAATTCAGCAGGCTTGGTCCCGGGTGCTATCTGAGGTGACATGTGATGCTTAAGGTGCCCCTGAATACCCCAGCAGGGCACTGGGGCTCCTGGCGAGTCAATGACTGTAACTCAGTCAGTTTTCCACCTACGGCCACGAAATTTGGCAGGCTTCATCCCAGGTGAAATCTGAGGTGACATGTGATGCCCATGGGGCCCCTGTGGACCCCGGCAGGCCACTGGGGCCCCTAGCGGCCCAATGACCGTGACTCAGTCAGTAATTGATTTATGACCACGAAATTCGGCAGGCTTGGTCCTGCGTGCTATCTGAGGTGACATGTAATGCCCATGGGGACCTTGTAGACCCCAGCAGAGCACTGGGGCCCCTGCCGAGCCAATGACCGTAACTCAGTCAGTTTTCGGCCTATGGCCCCAAAACTCGGCAGGCTTGGTCTCGGGTGCAATCTCACTTGACTTGTCATGCCCATAGGGCCTATGGGGACTCGTCTACTTCGTTCGCAGGGTGCAGGACTTCTGTTAGTTCCTAGAATTAAAAAAGTCACAGCAGGGGGAAAGGCTTTCTCATACATGGCCCCCCAACTATGGAATAAACTTCCCACTATCGTTCGAAATTCAGACACCCTCCAAAGTTTTAAGTCTAGGCTAAAGACATACCTATTTACGCAGGCTTTTGACTAGATTTAGACCAGGTTGCATGGTTTGGGTTGCTGGGGCCGGAGTCTGGAGTCATGTCTGGCCTGCCTGCCTTGTCCGCTAGCCGGGAGTGTCGAGTGGGCGGTCTGGCTGAACTAGGCTTCGGTCCTCGTGATCTTGACTCATGCATCCTTGCCTTAGAATAAGGGCAGAGCTGGGGGTTCATAGTCAAAGAGTCTTATGGTGATCAGAGACGTTGGGTTTGCTGTCTTTCTGCCGCTCGTGGGGTTGCCAATGTCTCATGTGATCCCTCTTGGCTGTGTTTCCTACCAGTTCTCCTCTTCTAGCTTTCTAGCTATGCTGCTATAGCTAATGCTGCCGGGGTCTCATGCTACACTTGGCATCAGTGATTGACATGGCATCAGTGATTGTTAATAGACACTGTGCTCTTAATCAATAACTAATTACATTTTCTGTTTTCTCTCCGAGCTGTGTTTCCGGCAGTTCCGGCCCACACATGATGTACATCTGATGGAGCTCCACTGTGCATAATTCACATTTTATTCGACCATGACTCCATGACTTTAGTTTCACTCTTAGATTTATCATCATACCCCGGCCACTTAATGTCGATGTGCATACTTCACATTCTATTCAAACTTTGACTCCATGACTTAGTTCGCTCTTAGATTTATCATCTACGCCGCCCAAGGAGGTTGGGTCCCTTTTTGAGTCTTGGTCCTCCCAAGGTTTCTTCCTAGAACTAGGGAGTTTTTCCTTGCCACTGTCGCCCTAGGCTTGCTCAATTTGAGATTGGACGTAGTTATTAGGAGATAATCTAAACCTGTAAAGTTGCTTTGAGACAATGCTCCATTGTAAAAAGCGCTATATAAATAAATCTGACTTGACTTGACTTGACTTGACCATGGCTGGGCACTGGTGCTCCTAACGGGGCCAATGACTGTAACTCAGTCAGTTTTCGACCTACGGCCACGAACTTTGGCAGGCTTCGTCCCGGGTTCAATTTGAGGTAACATGTCATACCCTGAGGTGACTACAATGACTACAATGGTCGAATGGCTTTCGACGTACATACTCGGTCCCTGATGCACGTCGCCAAGGGCACGCAGCGTTGCAACACACTCGCAGTTTCTGCAGGAACTGCACTTTCTAGTTCAGTGTGTTGCGCAAACGACACACTAATTGTTCTTCGTATTATTATTATAATTATTATTATTATTTTTATTATTAGTGTGTTGTGCAAGCGACACACTAATTGTTCTTCGTATTATTATTATTTTTATTATTATTATTATTATTCCACCTGATTTTCGGTTCGTATCTCCTCCTACAGTTTTCGAGATATCGACACGGGACAAACACCAAAACGTCTGGCATGTTCCGGAGAAACATGTGCTTGTCGATAGCAAAGAGAAATGTTCTTGCATTCGCACGCTACACTCGCATTTGTGCGGAAAAACGTCCCATTCACTTGAATGGGATATTTTTTTTAAACTGTCGTAACTCGGTCAATTTTTGAGCTCCTTCCCCAACAACAAATTATTATTCGAGTTATGATGATTTGTTCGGGACTAGGGACTCAAACTTCCCTCATTGACAGCCATGTTAATTTTTGAAACTCCGAGGAGGTTTTTTCCAAAGTTTCATTTGTGTTCAACCTGTCATAATTTCGAGGCTTTTTTGTCAATCCACACCATTTTATATCGTAGTGATCAGCAAGGGGTCCTCTCTCACACAGACTTTTCAGATAATTGACTGCTTAAACATTTTTCGACTTATGGTCATTTCTTTGACAGGTCCAAAATCACTTGAAACTGAGATTTTAGGGATTTTTATTAATTCACTTTTTCACTTTTTCATGGAATAGGGCAGAAGCTAGAGTGTGCACTCTAGATTTCAGGGAAAATCGATTAATTCACTTTTTCACTGAACAAACGTCTCTCAAATCCTGATACCTTTACCTAGAAATTCCATTTAAACTGCAAATGGTAGACATACTTCCCCTTAATCATTCATCCAAAGATGGCATCGCTAAACAAATTATTTTTCGACTTATGACGATTTGTTCGAGACTAGGGACTGAAACTTCTCTCATTGACAGCCATGTTAAATTTGGGAACAGCGAGGCGCCTTTTTCAAAGTTTCATTTGTGTACAAGCTGTCACAACTTAGAGCCTTTTTCGTCAATCCACATCATCTTATAGAGTTGCGATCTGCAAGGGGTCCTCTCTCACACAAACTTTTCAGATAATTGATTGGTTACATATGTTTTGAGTTATGACCATTTGTTTGAGAGGTGCAAAATCGCTTGAAAGTCACCCTCTAAACGGTCTTTCTGTCACTGTTTTTGCAGAACAAACGTGTGTAAAATCATTATACTTTCACCTAGAAACTCCATTTAAATTTCAAATGGTAGACATACTTCCCCTTCATGACACCTCCAAATATCTCGTCGTTCAACAAATTACTTGTCCAGTTATGAGCGTTTGTTTGACACCTCTGAAATGAAAGAGGCAGACCAGAGATGGGGCTCCGTTCTGTTCGATTCAAACAAACACGCAGGCCACGCCCACAGACGGAGAGCAGATCGCAATGAAAGATGGATTCTTCTTACTTAGGTTTGCAACAACATGTTTAATACGAAGGCTTGATCATTACTGTAAAATATTGTCATTTATTAAACAGTCCAAACCTTTAAGTCGGGAGAAACATCATTTGTAATCTACACGAGCACAGAGTAAAACATGGCCTCAGTCAGTTTTCGACCTATGGCCACGAAATTTGGCAGGCTTCGTCCCAGGTGAAATCTGAGGTGACATGTGATGCCCATGGGGCCCCTGTGGACCCCGGCAGGGCACTTGGGCCCCTGGTGGGACAATGACCGTAACTCAGTGAGTTATTGATTTATGACCACAAAATTCGGCAAGCTTGGTCCCGGGTGCTATCTGAGGTGACATGTGATGCCCAAGGGGCCCTGTGGATCCCAGCAGGGCACTGTGGCTCCTGGCGGGCCAATGACTGTAACTCAGTCAGTTTTCGACCTACGGCCCCAAAATTTGGCAGGCTTCATCCCAGGTGAAAGCTGAGGTGACATCTGACGCCCATGGGGCCCTTTTAGACCCCAGCAGGGCACTGGGGCCCCTGGCGGGCCAATGACCGTAACTCAGTCAGTTTTCGACCTACGGCCCCAAAATTTGGCAGGCTTGGTGTCGGGTGCAATCTCACGTGACTTGCCATGCCCATGGGGCCTATAAGGACCATGGCTGGGCACTGGGGCTCCTAACGGGGCCAATGACTGTAACTCAGTAAGTTTTCGACCTACGGCCACGAAATTTGGCAGGCTTGGTCCCAGGTTCAACCTGAGTTAATATGTCATACCCTGAGGTGACTACAATGACTACAATGGTCGAATGGCTTTCAACCTACATACTCGGTCCGTGATGCACGTCGCTGGGGGCACGCACCGTCGCAACACACTCGCAGTTTCTGCAGGAACTGCACTTTCTAGTTATTATCATCATCATTATCATTATCATTGTTATTATGACTTTTTACTATTATTGTTATTTGGTGTATCCATGATTTGGTTTCTTTTGCCTGTGCCTTAGTTACTGCCCTGTTTTATTTATTAATGGACTTTTTAATAAACTGTTTGTTTGGAACTGGAACCTGCATTTGCCTGCTCCTCATCTCTCTCCATAGCACCAAACCTTAACGCATCTATGACTTCAGAATTTACCATTTTGAATTATCCAGCTAAAGCAATTCTTTGTTATGTTTAATTTGATTTGAAACTTCATGTATCTATATTGGGCATTAAATAGGATAGCCACTGGATTCCTTAATTTCCTTATCCTTATGTTAAGTCAGTTAAAACCCTAAAGTATATCATGTTTTGCTTTGATTATTTTGATATTCTGTTGTTTATTTGATTTTCCTTTCTTTGTAACCTTGTTACACACAGTTAGTGTGATTAATTGCTGTAACTTTAACCTGACGAAACATACTACATGCTTTAAAATTGTATTAGCATAATCTTTTTTTTCAGGAAATAGCATAGTGTGTCCTGGTCAACTACAGTATGTTGTATTACTTAAAGTTGTAACTCTACCTAGGTATATAGACCCAACACCAAGTGATACTTCTTATAGCAATGAAGCCTGTAAAATGAGAATTCACCATACATGCTGATAGAATAATCATATACACTCTAAACTTATCTCACTAACGTCAGTTTCATGGCTATTTTTGGTGAGAGGCGAGCTGGGCAACTTAACGAGATTACAAAAAAAATAGACATGCATACCTGATGCTGACATAATATGTTTTACTGAATACCCCATATCATCATACAGTCACATTTACAATTTACTATTCATTTATGCAAATTTGGGAAATAGTCTGTGACTGATGATTGTTTCTGTGATGCGAAACACATGAAGTCCAGTCTGCGATAATTAACAGCAAAGTCACAATAAAATAAGTCTGTTCACTCTGCCGCCATCTTTGCGACACCACTGGGCAGTTATTTTTAGCTATACAAGACCAGACTCCTATGGGGGTGAGACCTACAGTGAATGGGGAGAGACCTAGAGTCAAGCTGTCTGTGCACCCCTTTCACCTTTTCCACAATTTATTATGTTACAGACTTATTCTACAATAAATTGAGTAAATTTTTTGTCACAACATTCTACACCAAATAGCCCACAATGAAAAATTGAAAGCAGGTTTTTAAAAAATATACAATTTTACTTTACAAAATTTTTACAAAACCAGGAAATTTAGAGGTACATATCTGCCTGAGCCTAATACTTGGTTGATGCCTTTGTCAGCAAATATAGGTTCAATGCACCTTGGGAAAGAAGCTACAAGCTTGGCACACTTACTTCTGGATGTTGTTGCCCATTCCTCTTGGCATATCCATGCGAGCTCTTTTAGGTTGGTTGGGGAGCATCAGTACACAGCCATTTTCAGCTTCTTCCACCGATGTTCAATGGGATTCAGGTCTGGGCTTTGGCTCGGCCTCTCAAGGACAGACTTTCTCTGAAGCCACTTCTTTGTTTTCTTGACTGTGTGCTTCAGATAATTGTCATGTTGGAAAGTAAACTTTCACCCCAGTCTGAGGTCCAGAGTGCTCTGGAGCAGGTTTTCTTCAAGGGTCTCTGTGTACTTAGTTGCATTCATTTTTCCCTCTATCAGGGCTAATCACCCCAGTCCCGCTGCTGAAAAACATCCCCACATCACAATGCTGCCACCACCATTATTCACTGCACAATGGCCAGCTGATGAGGGTTGCCTGGTTTTCTCTCGATGTTACGCTTGGTATTCAGGCCAAAAAGTTCAATTTTGGATTAATCAGACTAGAGAATCATGGTTTGGGAGTCCTGTGGGTATGATGGGCCAGATTCACATCAGAACCGCATTTACAAAGCAAACAAAAGTCGAGAACACAAAAGCATTAAGTCAGAACAAAGATACATTAAGCAAAGGCAGAACACAACAACATTTCCAAAAATGCTGAATTTGGTGAAAACACAACAAAATTTAGGAGGCAAACAAAAGTTGAGAACACATACACACCAGCACTAACCAAAACAAAAAACACTAACAAAAACGCTGCATTTCCTTCTCACACTAGAAGTGCTCTGGGCCACTAGAGGCATCATTTTGCATCTGGAAAATATGAGATGAGTGAATGATTTCCTACATTATCACTACCAAGGTTAGTTAATTTGTTCATTTTGTTTACTTTATATTACATACTTGATATTAAGGGTTGTTTCCACAATTTGTGTTCATCTCTGTGCTTAGATGTCTGGATGTCATCTCATCTCACATTTTCCGCTTATCAATTTCAGGGTCTAGGTGGCAGCAGGGCAAGCAAAGCCCAGACATCCCCACAACAGCTCTGGGTGGATAACTGTCAAAGTACTACTGTTGTTGTGTTACGGATTTTTAGGCAATAATGTAGTTTTGTAACTATGCAGTCAGTTTATCTGGATAGTGCTTACATAAAAATTTGCTCCAAAGTTTTAGGGGATTTGACATAACATTGTTATATTATGCATTATAGGCTTTTTACTGTTTGTGTTTTTTTAAAATTGTAATTAAAATATTTTTATTTATTCAATCTGTATTCTAAATATGAATTGTCTGATATGAATTGTGAATGTCCAGAATTAGATTACCTTCTAAAATTTGACATGTTTGGTGCTTGGTAACGGTTGAGAAGCTTTCTAATTTATACTTATGTAGCGTAATAGCTGTATCAATAGCTTTATCCCCCTCTCTTTCAACCTCCCTTTTTGTTTAAACATACCTACAACCTTCAACATCTCCGCAATCATAAACTAAGTCCATGTGTTAACCTTAAAAGGGGATTTCAACATTCAGACCACCAGTTTCCTCTATCTCTCTCTGACTGTTGCAAGAGTAACGACCCTTTTTCTCAGTCGGCCTGGCGCCAGAAAGACAGCCCTGGATTTACGACCCAAGGAACTATTAACTTCCTTTTTAAGAGACAAACTTTTTAATAATAGTATTAACTTTTGTTGGGAACAGATTACCTTTGCCTGGATCACTCAATTAGGAAACACATGAGATTTGCTTCATAATAAGTCCAAACACACCTATATGTACTTCGCTATTTCATACAAAGAATGGATCAGGGATATTTTTCATACTCTCATATATAATCATATATATAATCATATATATGTATGTTACTGATTTGTCATGTGTTTCCATCTCTATTCCATCTCTATGTTTTAGTATAGTAACCGTTCTATGTAATATGGTCCAATTGTGCTATACTAATGGTTATGATTAGAAATAACAGCTGTTTTATCTATACGTATTGATCGCACGGGTTTAATACTTGTTCATACTTATAAAAGAACAGAAATGAAGTTGTTATTTAGAATGTACTGTTTCCTACATATTGTATCGATCATATTATTATTTGTTTAATTGATAGCAAATGTATGTGTTGTAGTTAGAATGATTTAACGATGTTCTGGGTTATCAATTCCAGGTGCCTTTGATCATCTGAACCTTACAACGAAGTTCTGCAACTAAACTTGTAACTTTGAGGATTTTTGATTATTATGTGATACTTTTAATCACCTTAGATATGTAGGAATATATTAATCCAAGTTAGAACGTCTGTAGCTCATATGGTGAAATTATAAGACACAATCACGATAGGAGGGATTTACTGATGAGTTGCCTTCTCATTGGCTAAGTCAGGGTAAGTCCTTGCCCCCGCCACCAACCGCCTACGATCCGGAACATACAAAAGCGACGCGGGCCAACCACGTGGTAAGTTTAGCTTTGAGTCTGTGTGCTTTGTTCTCTTTCTTCTTCTAAGTCCTTTCTTTTCATTGTCTTTTAAAGTTGCAGCTTTGCCAGCCTTTAGTTTTTCAAACTGGTTATAACCTTTTGAATTTGCCGCCTGGTGTGAGAGAGTTTCATTCAAACAAAGGTCGAGAAACATAATTTTGAATTCACAATTCAGACCTAGACTGATCAATTTCG
The DNA here is from genome assembly GCA_025084515.1 of Ancistrus triradiatus. Taxonomy (NCBI): domain Eukaryota; kingdom Metazoa; phylum Chordata; class Actinopteri; order Siluriformes; family Loricariidae; genus Ancistrus; species Ancistrus triradiatus. The sequence continues at coordinate 66,551 of JAJAGP010002877.1, forward strand.
CTTTTCTCTTTTCCACTGGTTTTCCGGATCTACCAGTCCACAAACGATCCGGTGGTGCCCCGTTTGTTCATTAAAAATTAATCAAATTAAAGTGTAGTCTTAGGTTTGCTACACTTAAATGCAATCAGTTTGTTATATGCATTGTTACATGTAGATTAAATTATCAATTACTGCAGAAGCTCCCCCTAGCGGGCCCGTATACGGGCCCCCTAGGTCGACATTTTTTGCATTCTTAATAACTTCAAACATTCTTAATACACAGTCCAAAACACAAACTCAAAATATTTAATACTATTATGACTACCTGCATACCGATTTTCAACCGTCTACATGCAGCCATTCGCCAGAAATCACATACCAAACACAGCTGTCTGCCATGTTTGTTTACATAAATAACCATACCTCCCCAACTATTTTGCCGTTTAAAATATAGGATGTAAAATAACTTTTGATTTTATCATAGAAAATTCACTTACCGTCTAAATAACTCCATGATACAGTTAAACTCCAGATAAAATGTCATTCATTTCCAATGTAACCGAAGACGAGCGTTCTTTGGCTGTGTTCTCACTACAAAACACAATGTTCCCTCTAAAGAGAACATAAGATATCCCCTATGGGAGGGCTCTGTAAGTACTCAGTTAGTTATTTGTTCGTGAGCTTCCAAATGTCATTGGTTAGCGGTTTTTTCCAGCCAGCGAAATTATAGAGAGGTGTGAGCTGTTCCTAGGCAGATCAGAAGACTGAAGGATCTGTGTAAGAGCTGAGGGAAAACCCCGCCTTCTGTTGGAAAGCCAACAGTCTAAGCTTTTGAATGATATGTCACATGACATGCTGGGGCTCACAGAGCACATAGGGGAGGGGTGTGAATTCTCTCACAGACTGAGAAACAGCATGGCCTAACAATGCAGAGGACTGCATTTAGCGTGATTTATTCAGATAAATAGCAAAACAACACTGAATTGTGACTAATATTTGTTTGTTCTATTACAGAAGACATACAAAAACTTGCAAACACTTGATTTATGATGACAGGCTTTTTTTTATTCACATTTTTAAAGGTGATGACCTATTTCGAGACGAATGGTGATCAATACTAAAAAAGCTGTGTAACTCTTTATTGTATCTGTTCCAAATTTTGGATTTAGCTTTACAAGTCCCTGGTGAACTATAAAATGTACAGCATGCATAATGTTCACTCACCAGCATCCACACACACATTATAAACCCAAAAAATAAAAGGCGTTTTTTTGTTTTTTCTGTATTTAATCTTCCCAAATGGAACTTAAATGATGAAATTAGAAGCCTGGAGGTGAACACATATGTTGGCCTAAGTGTTTACTTCAATTTAAGCCCTGAATGATCATTGTGCTACATGTAAAACCTAAAATAACCAGTGTTTTAATGTAATACTGCAAATCGCTTGAAAAGAGCTAAAACAAAAATTCAGCAGCATACAGTTAAGTGAAAGATATGAGCACTTCCACCATTGATAGACTTTGTGTTAGGTTTTTATTTAGGTGTGTAACAAGAGGAACTTTATGTGTATTTGTTTTTTTTGCAACATTGACAGAAAGAGTTCAGACATTTGTGAAGTTACACATTACAAGATGTTGTAGCAAGTAAAATAAGTAAAGTAAGCAAGTTTAATGCTTTAACCATCCCTTCTGTACAGTTTTTATTGAATGGACAGATCAAAATGAAACAAGGTGTACAAATTGTCAACCTTTCATTCAAATGGGTAGACAGGTTAACACATAAGTTAAAGAATTAGACAAATGTACAGCTAGAGAGAACTTCTAATATGGCAAGTATGAGTCAAGTCTGCTGTTGTTCCAACTGTAGAACGACCGTATGTGTCTTCGGGAGTTTGTACTCACAAACTGAACTTGTCAAGTCTGTACTACCAAGTTTTATTCTTTTTTTTTTTATTGAAAATAAAGAAAATACATAATTAAAGAAATTAAGTAATACAATAAAAAGTATTTTCAGTCCTTTGGAAGCACAAGCAGAAGCACTGTTTTCTTAGCTTTAGAGACCATGTACTGATTAAGTTCTTTTCTGAAAGCAGGAAAGAAAGATTTCTTTCCTCTAATTTTACATATGATTATATTTACTCACTCATTCACTCACTTTCTTATCCGCTTGACCCTGCACAGGGTCGCAGGATGAATATATTTAGCTAATAAAAATGAAAGATTTATTACAAAATATTTCCATTCATTAACCTCCTCATAATGACATACACCAAAGAAGACATATTGAAAACGAAAAGAAAAGTTAGCAATAGCATAAGTCTGAATAAACATCAAAAGACCATACCATGCGTGTATGTATACATTTCCACAAAACATATTAAAAGAACATAAAAAGAACAATCAGTCTCAATGTCCTACTTAGAAATATGAGAGAGGTCTGTCATTTTCACCATAGGTACAGTTCAACTATGAGAGACAAAATGAGAAAAAAAATTCAGGAAATCACACTGTAGGTTTTTTAAAGAATTTAATTGTAAATTATGGTGGAAAATAAGTATTTGATCAATAACAAAAATTCAACTTAATACTTTGTAAGATATTTTTTGTTGTCAATGACAGAGGTCAAACGTTTCCTGTAAGTCTTCACCAGGTTTGCACACACCGTAGCTGTTATTTTGGCCCATTCCTCCATGCAGATCTCCTCTAGAGCAGTGATGTTTTGGGGCTGTCACTGGGTAACACAGACTTTCAACTCCCTCCACAAATTTTTTATGGGGTTGAGGTCTGGAGACTGGCTAGGCCACACATTGAAATGCTTTTTACGGAGCCACTCCTTCATTGCTCGGTGTTTGGGATCATTGTCGTGCTGGAAGACCCAGCCACATTCCATCTTCAATGCTCCCACTGACGGAAGGAGGTATTGGCTTAAAATCTCAGAAAACATAGCCCCGTTCATTCTTCCCTTAACACGGATCAGTCGTCCTGTCACCTTTGCAGAAAAACAGCCCCAAAGCATGATGTTTCCACCCCCATGCTTCACAGTAGGTATGTTGTTCTTGGGATGCAATTCAGGATTCTTCTTCCTCCAAAGACGAGTTGAGTTTTTACCAAAAAGTTGTATTTTGGTTTCTTCTGACCACATGATATTCTCATGATATTGTGGATCATCCATATGCTCTCTGGCAAACTTCAGATGGGCCTGGACATGTACTGGCTTAAGCAGGGGGACACACCTGGCACTGCAGAATCTGAGTCCCTCTCAGTGTAGTGTGTTACTGATGGTAGCCTTTGTTACTTTGGTCCCAGCTCTCTGCAGGTCATTCATCAGGTATCTTTGTGTAGTTCTGGGATGTTTGCTCACCGTTCTCATGATCATTTAGACCCCATGGGATGAGCTCTTGCGTGGGGCCCCAGATCGCGGGAGATTTATCAGTGGCCTTGTATGTCTTCCATTTTCTTACAATTGCTCCCACAGTTGATTTATTCACACCAACCTGCTTGCCTATTGTAGATTCACTCTTCCCAGCCTGGTGCAGGTCTACAATTTTCTTCCTGGTGTCCTTCTACAGCTCTTTGGTCTTGGCCATGGTTGAGTTCGTATTCTGACTGTTTGAGGCTGTTTACAGGTGTCTTTTATACAGATGAGGTCAAACAGGTGCATTAATACAGGTAATGGGTGGAGGACAGAATAGCTTCTTAAAGAACAAGTCAGAAATCTTGCTTGTTTGTGGGTGACCAAATACTTATTTTCCACCATGATTTGCAATTAAATTCTTTAAAAATCCTACAATGTGATTTTCGGTTGTTTTTTTCTCATTTTGTCTCTCATAGTTGAAGTGTACCTATGATGAAAACTATAGACCTCGCTTATCTTTCTAAGTAGGAGAACTTGCAGTGGCTGACTAAATACTTCTTTGCCCCACTGTAATCTATGGATTAATTTAAGGGCAAACTCTCTCCCTTTGTTAGAAAGTAGGTAAGTGGCAAAACCTTCTAACAAGGTACATTCTCTACAATACCATCCCAGAGAGAGATTGCTGGTCCAATCCATCAAATTTGACAGGTGGGTGGAACTTCCAGTTTTAGGAGATACGTAAGGCGGGACTTCCGATAAGGTGTAATAAACATTATTAATATTACTTTTTAGTTTGTTAATTTCAGAATTGTTTAATTCATTAATTTGTTTAATTTATTTAATTCTTAATTGCTATTAATTATATGGCAGTTAATCTTAAGACAATCTTTCATGTTTGTGACATGTGAGAATTTCTATTTTGCAGAACCAAGTTGTTGGGAGATTGTTGGTGGGTGTTATTTCTGTGTAATGTCAGTGTCGATAAACTCTGACCAAAACTGATAATAAGGACACACCCTTAACAAGTAAGCGAAATGCTTAATCATCTGTGACCGACAAGTTTTGATCAGCTCCGAAGACTGGTACACTCTTAGCTTAGCACAACAGCTGTGAGGAAAAATAAAATATTATGAACTTAGTACATAGTCATTTAAATGTATTTATTTAAGATAACTGCTATTAAATTAAGTTATCATGGTTATGTAGAACTAAATAAATTTTTCCACAGTTTTCTTTGGATTTTTTGTAGATTTCTGCAACAAGCAGAATGTAAATACTGGGTTGAGACAATTAAGTTTGAATAAACAAAGGCATTCACTGAGACTGTGGTAACGAAAACAAAAAGTTTGAAATTCTGACTTGGTGTTGTAACATGGTGTAGGCTAGTTGTTAGCTGTATAGTTATTTCTATGTTTTTGTTATGCTTTGCATTTTTTATGTTTTGTATGTTTTATTTGTATTTTGACTGCACGCACATACAGTTAATCATTTTGACAGAAAGTAAACACGGGATTGTATTCATTAGTCACATTAAATGAACATTTTTTTTAAATAGCTTAATCATTTAATTTGTTAAATTGCTAACTTTTATTATTTATATTACAGCTAATCCCTCTATTCTAACTTTCATGATTGTGACATTTACAGCTTGACAGTTTAAGAAGCCCTATTTTGCCTATTTTGCAGAACCAAGTTGTGTGGGCAATTTCTGTATTCTCTGAGTGAATAGAGAGAAAAAATCAGATAGGAAGTCTAGGGTCAGTACCCTCCTTCTCCCCAATGTACACACAGACAGTTATAAAAGCTTTTAGGGATCTCCTTAGTCATTTTGAAACTTGATATTCTGCCTGAAAGGTTAAAGAAGAGGAATCTTCACAAAAGACACCTTGAGCCATGGTCTTCTCAAATAATAAGAAACATGATCTTCTTATTAACATTTGAATTAAGTCAATTTACTACTAATTTACTCCTTTAATTCCGACACAAGGAACTACCCGCTGGAGCACCCGCTGTAACACTTGATCGGTTTCACTGGGAAAAGTTCCGAAAATGGTGCAAGATTTTTGAATACATTGTTCGAATGGATCCCTTTTCCCCAGTCCCCTTCAGATGAAAATGGTGAAGCAGTACAAGGCCGCATCATAAATACCAGATTACTGGAAGAAATTTATCCAACAATGAAGTGTCGCGGCATTGTTCTGTGAATATTACAAGAGACTATGCATCTGCTAATAAGGAGAATTGTGAGGTTAGGTACAAACCAACTGGAAGTATCTCGCTTTCAAAAAAATCGATGAACTCCCCAGAAAGATGGAGAAAATTGATGAATTGAAATAAATAAACTTAAGACTCTTCTAAGTGGATTCCATCTCGATGCTGAACCTCCCAGGCCTACACCCCTCCCAAGACTCCTTCCTCATACAGTATATAAATATTCCGCTATCCAGCTGTTGACTAACAAGAACTAGCAGGCTTCTGAAAGACAATTATGAAACACCTTCAACCCTTCTCTTTACATGCCATTTGCTTCCACGGATGTGGCCCGTTCAGGGTTTGAAGACAGTGTACCTGTTGAAAACTTTAATGGCGATGTTCTAGGAAAAAGGAACTTGACCTCTTTGTCAATGAGTGATGAGATCAATGGATGCATCAATACCATGGTGCTAGTATCATCCATGTGGTGACTGGGACTTGTTGCTTAATATTATTGAGCAAGCCCTGAAAGACAACTGTCATGGATGTGCCATCGATCACCCGAGTCAGGTTCAACACCAAGGTTTGTTCGAGGCCGAAATGTACTATCTTCACATAAATGCTGGCAGAATGCTGAAAAAGCTATTCAAACCATGGATGAAAGACGTGTTGGCTAAAGCTCTGAAATTGTACTGTATAGAATTTACCCTGTTCCTGGAAAAAATTCTGAAAACTGTCTGTGACTGGAAGCACAGTCCTTGTTTTAAATCATCTCTGAACGATGCCAAAGAGAAAACTAAAGACATCTGCTGTGAACTGGTATATGAGGACATCTCTGATTACTGGACCTTTCACGAATCATTACAACCCATTGACCCGCCGCACATGTGGGAAACATCAGAGCGCGTCACGTCTGTTCTGACCGCGAGAAAAGTATGAAGAAAGAGCTTACTATAGACAGTTTTGTTATATTATTCTACATTTGTTCTGAGTGCAAAACTAGTCATGTATTATGTATTGTTAACTTTGTAACCTACAAGTGTTTCAAATTTTCTTAAAAAGAAGGAAGTAAACGTAGGTTACTAAGGCTAATTTTGTAGAGGTGGTTACAGTGGCGAAGGCGATATCTGATGTAGTGTGCTCTGGCCCCATCCCAATGTGGCAAGGTGACCAAGCCTACAGCAGGTTATGGTCGCTGAACTGCTGGCTGTCCAAGTGGTGCTCTGAAAACAACATGGGCTATATAGAGAACTAGACAGCCTTTGAGGGTAAGCCTGGCCTTTTAGGATGGGATGGTGTCCATCCCACTCGGGAGGGTGCTGCTCTCATCTCCTGTAACATTGCCCATAGTCTTATGGCCGGATTGGTTAGGGGCTGACTATCCAGAGCAGGAGTCAGGCAGCAGACAGACCGGCTTAACCAACTGTCTGCTGGTAGCCATGCACCATCACCCAGAACTCACGTTATTGAAACTGTGTCTGTTACCCGCATCTGTCCTAGACGTAAATGCACTCAAAAAGTCTTTTAATAATCTCATTAGGTATAAACACAGACAGCTCACATAGAAATAACAACCTTAGACTAAAGCTAAAATTACTTAAGATTAGATCACTTACAAACAAAGCAGTGATTGTAAATGAAATGATCACTGATAAATGTTTACACACTCTCTGTCTTACTGAAACTTGGATTAGTCCAGATGCTTCCTTCCTGCTTAGTACTGTCAACTGGATTTAATTGTAGGTGATTTCAATTTTCACTTTGACAATGAGCAGGATCCACTTAAAATTGCTTTCGAGTCCATCTCAGAATCCATGGGTATCACTCAGAATGTGATGGGACCAACCCACCGCTGTAATCATACTTTAAATCTAATATTAACATTTGGTATAAATATAAATAACCTTGATGTTTTCCCACAAAGTGATTTGATTTCAGATCACTATCTTTTAGTATTTGAGCTATCTCTAACAAATAAAATCCTTCTGCCTCGTTATCACACCAAGCACAGTATTATATCTGCTACTCCAGCTGTGTTTATTAAAAACCTACCAGACTTGAAATTTAATACACCTATGGAGATCAATCATCTTGAGTGTGTAAATGACCAATTAGAATGTGTGCTTCGCTCAACCCTGGACAAGATTGCTTCTGCTAGGGTCAAAGGCATTAGAGAAAAAATGGCTAGCAACATGGTATAATGACCACACCCGTATCTTAAAGCAAAGAACACAGCATCTAGAGCGCAAGTGGAGACATAGTAAATTGGAGGTGTTTAAGATTGCTTGGAGGGACAGCATTTCAGAGTATAAGCATGCCATTACTAAAGCTAAAGCTGCATACTTCTCCTCTATCATAGAGAAAAATAAGAATAATCCAAGATTTCTCTTTAAGATTCAAGATTTTTCTCTTTTGTCTCCAAATTAACAAAAAACCCTACAGAAAATGATTCTCCCGTTCTGCATAATTTTAACAGTAATGATTTCAAGACTTTCATTAATGATAAGATAGAAAACATTAGACATAAAACTCGATGCTCATCACATCACCAAACTATTCAGCAACCTTCCAGATGCAGCACTAGTGAAGACATCTGTTCAATTAGCTGTAAATCAAGATTAGAATCTTTTACCCCAATTACTAATATTGAACTATCCGTACTGATCAGCTCGTCTAAGTCATCAACATGTTTATTAGCTAGTTATTACCTAGTATTACAGAGCCACTGTTAGTTATTTTAAATTCATCCCTTACCTTTGATTATGTGCCCAAATCATTTAAGTCTGCCGTTATCAAACCATTGATTGAAAAAGCCAATCTTGACCCTTGTGTGATATCTAATTATAGACCAATTTCAAATCTACCGTTTCTGTCCAAAATCTTAGAAAAAGCCGTCTATCAGCAGCTCTGCAGTTGCCTCCAAAGGAATGATATTTATGAAACATTTCAGTCTGGCTTCAGGCCCCATCATAGTACTGAAACAGCATTAATTAGGGTACTAAATGACTTGCTAATGTCCTCAGATAAGGGATGTGTTTCTTTTGTTGTTCTGTTAGATTTAAATAAATAAATAACTAAACAAACATCACAGATGCAGGATTTAGTCAAACCGATATGTAATTAACAATTATATATATATATAGGATTATATATAGGATTCCTTGGATTCCTCTTTCGGAATCCAACCTGAGCCTGTAAATAAGCTTAAGCTTAAGTTTAAGCTTAGTTTTTTCTCCCACTGGACCTGTGAATTCATGCATCAGTTCTTGATCTCACTGATCTCATCTTGCCAGAAATCCATCTGCTGTAATTTGTGACACGTGTATAAACTCCAGGCTTGTCTTTCTTTCCACATCCGTCTCCCCAGCTAATCAAACCTATGAGAATCATCCGGCTGTCCTTTTCACAAACCAGAGGACCACCTGAGTCACCCTTCAAAAAGAAAACATAATGTGGAAAATCTGATGAACTCTGATTCTGCTTTACACTTGACACATAATTATTATAATATTTATTATAATTAAATAATTATATAATTATTATATATTAATTATACTTATTATAATTATACTTCTAGTAGTACAAAATTCTTTTTACAATTGTATTTATGTACAGCATGTACAGAAGTGAGAACAATCCTAATGAATGAATGGTCTATGCGTGTGAAAAGCACTCAAATTTATTTACCTTGCAGGCATCATCAAGACCACGTGTGTCTCCAGCACACAGCATGTTTGGTGTGACTTCACGCCCAGAAAGTTTCTCTGGCACACACATCTTCTGAGGCCACAGACGCACATGACCCCGTTTCACTCTTTCAGAATAGAATGGAGAGACTGAAATAGAGATGGCAACATCAACAGACTTCATTCAGACATCAGTAAACTGACTCAATTCATGTTTCTTTTCAGAAGGGAAAACTAAGCCTTACACTCTTCATCCTTTCCATATCCAGAGATCTCACACTCCATCCAGTCTGGAAGAAATATTCTGGGTTCTGGTAAACAGATAGGCAGCACCTCTGGCGAATTTACAGCACAAATGCCATTGTCGCTCCTCAGCTTTAAGAGTGCTATTGGATAAATTGTACAGTGAAATTTAGAACTCAATCAACAGTTTATCAACAAGACAAAATACTAGAATGCTATTGCAAATATGTTTATACATTTGATCCTACATGAGCCATTTCTGGAGTTAACACAAGCATAATTAGTGTGGTTGCCTATATAGGTTCTTGTATAGGGCCCTCCGGTCGGACTTTTCCCATAGGAAATGAATGGGCCAAAAGTTAATGAATCATAACTCAGTCAGTTTTCGACCTACGGCCACGAAATTTGGCAGGCTTGGTCCCGGGTGCAATCTGAGCTGATATGTGATGCCCATGGGACCCCTATGGACCCCAGGTGGGCACTGGGGCCCCTGGGTGGGCCAATGACTGTAACTCAGTCAGTTTTCGATCTACGGACACGAAATTCGGCAACCTTGGTCCCGGGTGCAATCTGAGGTAATATGTGATGCCCATGGGGCCCCTATGGACCCGGGGTGGGCACTGGGGCCCCTGGGTGGGCTAATGACTGTAACTCAGTCAATTTTCGACCTACGGCCACGAAATTTGGGAGGCTTGGTCCCGGGTGCAATCTGAGGTGATATGTGATGCCCATGGGGCCCCTATGGACCCGGGGTGGGCACTGGGGCCAATGGGTAAGCCAATAACTGTAACTCGGACAGTTTTCAACCTATGGCCACGAAATTCAGCAAGCTTGGTCCCGGGTGCAATCTGAAATGATATGTGATGCCCATGGGGCCCCTGTAGACCCCGGCTGGGCACTGGGGCCCCTGGGTGGGCACAATAACCGTAACTCATTCCATTTTTGACCTACGGCCACGAAATCCGGCAATCTTGGTCCCGGGGTGTGCAATCTGAGGGTGACATGTGATGCCCATGGAACCCGTTTATATGAACCCCGGGTGGGCACTGGGGCCCCTGGGTGGGCCAATAACTGTAACTCAGTCAAGTTTTCGATCTACGGCCACGAAACTCGGCAAGCTTGCTCCCGGGTGCAATCTGAGGTGACATGTGATGCCCATGGGGCCCCCCTATGGACCCCGGGGGGCACTGGGGTCGTTGGGTGGGCCAATGACTGTAACTCATTTATTCGTCCCACGGCCACGAAATTTGGCAAAACTGATCCCGGGTGCAATCTGAGGTGAAATGTAATGCCCATGGGGCCCCTGTAGACCCCGGTGGGGGGGGGGGGGGGGGGGCAACTGGGGCCCCTGGGTGGGCCAATGACTAACTCAGTCAGTTTTTGACCTACGGCCATGAAATTCAGCAAGCTTGGTCCCGGGTGCAATCTGAAATGATATGTGATGCCCATGGGGCCCCTGTAGACCCTGGGTGGGCACTGGGGCCCCTGGGAGGGCCAATGACTGTAACTCAGACAGTTTTCGATGTACGACCACGAAATTCGGCAAGCTTGGTCCCGGGTGCAATCTGAGGTGACATGTGATGCCCATGGGGCCTCTGTAGACCCCGGGTGGGCACTGGGGCCCCTGGGTGGACCAATAACTGTAACTTAGACAGTTTTCGATCTACGGCCACGAAATTTGGCAAGCTTGGTCCCGGGTGCAATCTGAGGTGACGTGATGACCTTTGGGCCCATGAGGTACACTAAGGGTTAGCAATCACACTCGCATTTTCTTCAGGAAATGCACTTCTCTAGTTTTATTTTTGTTGTTGCTCAAATTCAAAATCAAAATTGGCAAGGTGAACAGTTTCAAGAAACCCTCCCCTCCCATACTGTCACTGTAAGCAAAACTACAGAGGTACCTCGGTTCTCAACCACCTCAGAACTCATCAAATTTGGTTATCAAAGCATTTTGACAAGAGAATATTTGCAATCATCGTTTGTTTCGGAACTCTATGCACTTGCTTAAACTTGTATGAGTTCCACTCGTTCCAGCCGAAATTCAATTCATAATTTGTGATTCATCATCCACAATTCAGTATGTGATGGGACAAACCCACCACTGTAATCATATTTTAGACCTAATATTAACATTTGGTGTCAAACCTTTATGTTTTCCCGCAAAGTGATTTGATTTCTGATTACAATCTTTTAGTATTTGAGCTATCTCTAATAAATAAAATCCTACTACCTTGTTATCGCACCAAGCGCACTATTACATCTGCTACTCCAGCTGCATTTATTAATAACCTACCAGATTTAATACACCTACGGAGCCCAATCATCGTGAGAGTGTAAATGGCCAATTAGAATGTGTGTTTCACTCAACCCTGGATATGACTGCTCCTGCTAGGGTCAAAAGCACTAGGGAAAAAGGCTAGCACTGCAGGAGATGAGAGCAGCACCCTCCCGAGTGGGATGGACACTGTCCCATCCTAAAAGGCCAGGCTTACCCTCAAAGGTTGTCCCATTATTTATAAAGCCCCCGTTGTTTTCAGAGCACCACTTGGACAGCCAGCAGCTCAGCGACAATAGGCTTGGTATAATGACCACACCTGTACCTTAAAGCCATCAGCGCGGAGTTTAGAATGAACATGGTGAGAAAAATTACTGTAGTCACTGTCTCACACCCTCTTGTCTGCCTTATTCTGATAACCATTGTTCTTCCCATCCTGTCTCTCATTCTCTAAATCACTCTGTTCCCCACACCTCTTGGCTTCCCATCCTGTCTCCCTTCACCTTTTTGTATATTCTATCCATCAACATCCTTGGTCTACATCACACCTCTTTCACCAGCATCTGACTATCACACCCCTTTAATCTCCACCTCTTTCTCTTACCCCCCTTCCTGTCAAACCTAGGGTACATAAAGCTTGCAGTATGTATTTCTGAATGGTGATCTACGCTGCTGTACCCATACATGATCCTCTGTATGTGTAAATAAACTCCTATGCTGATGGTCCCTTCTCCTGACTCCTGAGAAGCTGAATTTATAACAACTTGGCCGTGACCCGGATGGCAAACTGAAACCTACTTGGTGAGTAAACGCCATTTCGAACCCAAGAGAAATTTTGGCTGGAATCAGTAAAGTGTTGTTACAGTGTAGTTGTAGCTGGTATCCTCTCATTAAACAAAGAGAGAAGTCTATTTTTGTGTTACACTGCATTTGTAACTGGTATCCTCTTGGTAATCAAGGGATGTGCATGTTACCGCATTAAGTAACTGTTATCCTCTTTATTTGAAATAAAGGGATGTTCGTTACTGTATTTTTGTAACTGGGATCCCCTCTGACTCAAGGGACATGTATGTCGTTACAGCGTTTGTAGCTGTTTTCCTTTCTTCGAATGAGAGACGTTTTATTTTCTTACTGTTTGTAAGTAGTATTCTGTAAGCAAAGGAGAAGTTTGTTGTTGAAGTTTGGTGTTAGGTGTTAGGAAATTTGTTGATTGTTACTGTTGTTACTGCATTTGCAACTGCTATTCTAATTGAAAATTGTGAAAACTCTGTGTTACTGCTAATAGTGTCACTTTTCTGCTTTAATTTCAGCTAAGTAAGGGTTGGTTTTGTTCTCCTGTTTACTCACCATGTTTAGTACAGTCAAAAATGCTCAGAATCTTGGTAAAGATTATTGGAAACTTCTTAACTATAAAAACAGCACCTTAGTTAAGCGAGGAACTGAAATGCCTCAGTGGACGGATTCAGATTTTGAAACATTAACCAATAACATAGTGAAGAAACATATTAATGAACAAAAGAGGGCTCAGTACTTCTCATCCAAAGGCTTCTCTGCTGATAGAGAATGGACTCTTGCTGAGTGTGAAACAGCTTTAGGTTATGGCCTCAAGCACAATTCAGTTAAGGAATGTCTTTTTGTCATTAAGCAATACTGGGAATGCAAGTTGAGATCTATGGATGAAAAGTTAAAAGAAGCTGAAGGAAATATTGTAGAGCTAACTACTGAATGTACCAAGCATAAAGCAGCTACCATAAATGCCCAGAGAACATGTGAGAAACTTCAGCGATCACTCTCACATGCTGAACAACAACATGCAAAATGTAAATCTAAGCCAAAACATCAATGTCACCCTCCACCTGTAGCTCCTCCACCAGGCCAGCCATGCTACACTGAAGATGAAAATCTTCCTGCATCAAATAGGTTGTACCCAGAATTAGCTGCAATTGCCAGGGGTATTGATACTGACCACTCAGATGGATCAGAATCTTGGTTATCTGACGATGCCTCTGACCACGCTAGTGCTAAAGCATCTTTTTCAGGACGTGCTCAGATGAGACCAGTAACAATCATATCATCTGAGGTACTTAATCGAGAAGGTGAAATTAAGGAAACTAGAGTAGAGGTCAGCCGTGTCCCTTTAGATGCAGCCACATTAGACAAACTTTCCAAAGAATTTAAACACCCAAGGGACATGGGACTTGATTTTATTGATCTCATGGAGAAAAAAAGAAACCTTTATTCATTACATCCAAATGATGCTGTAGCTATAGCAAGCCAGGTGCTAAACATAACAGATAGCAGGCAGCTTTCCAACAAGGTGTTGGATAGTTTAGGTGAGAGAAGCCAGGACATTGATCAGGGTTGGAGAATATTTAGAAAAAAAAACAATGTTCCTCAGAGAAAGACTGGAAAGGATTTGCATAATTGTCCCTCTGCAGTGTATAATATCATTAAACAATTCACGTAAGCTGGAGGAATTTCAGTGCGAGAGCACAATCTAAACTAAAAACTTGTGATCCCTCAGATGGCACTGTCATGCATCAATAGCTGATATAACCACATGAGCAAGGAATTACTTTAGCAAACCCTTGTCAAGCCCTACAATGGCACAAATTCACAAATGGCACTTAAACATCACCATCTCCAGAAGCAGTGTTGACTTCCCTGGGCTTGGAGACATCTGGCATGGACCATCACACAGTGGAAACGTGTATTGTGGGTAGACGAATCAGTGTCCCAGATCTTTTGTAGAAGAAATGCTGTCAGTTCTGGACCAGTGACGAAAAGACCATCAAGACTTTTATCAGCATTAAGTCCAAAAGCTAGGGTCTGTCACGGTATGTGGTTGTGTCAGTGCTTTTGGCAGAGGTAGTTTTTACTTCTATGATGGCATCATTAATGCAGAAGATTACATTGAGATTTTAGAGCAACATAAGCTTCCTTCAAGATAACTTTTTTCCAAGAACGTCCATGCATCTTTCAAGAAGACAATGCAAATAAAGCCAAATCAGAAAAAAGTTATAACTGAAATATGTAAAATTTCCACATTTGCTCCTCAAAGACTCAGCCTTTAGTGGATACTGCTTTTGTACCAAATTGTGATTACATTCACCTGTTTGAATCCACACCACTATTTATCAATATTTTTCTATTTATCAATATTTTATCAAACTTTTTTTTACCTAATTACTAGCTCAAAATTGCCCTGTCCCAACTTGTTTTGGGATATGTTGCAGGCCTGAAATGCATTGATGTATATTAACAGATCAAAGGTTGACCTAACATAACATGAAACATCTTGGGGTCATACTGTCTGAACTGAAATAAAAGTGTTAGGTGTCACACCCTCTAACCGACGCTAGGGGGTAGCGTCGGCTCAGTTACCATCCAGTGACTCTGACAGTTTACGCGGTCGCGTACATGCACCTGCGCGATCGCACTGATATGCAGCACCTGCCAGTCCAGGTATCTAAGTCCCTCTCCTGAGCTTGGCAGTGTCGCTGCACGCTCCGGCGGTTAAACTTCAGACTAACTGCTTTTGCTGTCTAGAAGCTCCGGCGTTTGATTATAGGCAGTATCACTTGACTGCCTAGATGCTCCGGCGTTTTATGTGAGGAAGTACTGGTTCTGGCCAGGTCAGGTCTTAGCGGTAGACCGGTTCCGTTTAGGGAAACGGCCACGTAGGGATTCTGAAGGAACGAGGTAAGGTAGGGATTAGTTTGATAGTGTAGGAACAGAGATTTCCCACGGTCCTTTTCCCCCTTGCTTTCGCATCTAGCAACACCATAGCAACCAAATACAAACCACTTAGCAACACCATAACAACCACTAAGCAACTCCCTGGGACACCATAGTAACCACCTAAAAACACCACAGCAACCACCTGAGATACCATAGCAATCACCTAGCAAATATAAAGGTGTTTTCATATTCAATAAACTAAATGTAATGAAATGTGAAATTTTCTTTCTGATCCATGATATAAATTACAGGAGTTTGCCTGTAATTCCTGCCAAGACACAATGAAGTGCAGAAACTGAGAGGTCTGAATCACCTCAGATTGTACAATTCCATTAAAACGGAAATGACCATTATAGGAACAAGCATGTGCCTGTGACTATTTGTTTGAATATCACTAATATGCTGTTTGTAGACCTCTTATTTGCATGTCCTAGCCTTCCATAATCTGAGTAATTTATTTCACATATGTATAAAAGATGTTTAGGCATGTTGTTTTCGATAAAACTGAAAAATACTATACCAAAAATACCATTTATATTTAAATAGTTTTAAACAGTTTTATGAGGCTCTTGTAAATATCTGAAATTATTATTATTATTATTGTTATTATTATTATTATTATTATTATTATTATTATTATTAATATCATCATCATCCAACTGCACACAAAAGATGGATGAATGGACTGGCTAGCATGAAAGGAAAAGGAAAACCGCTTTGATCTACGAAGCATTCATTGATTATCTACTCAGTATTTGTGAGTTTGTACTAACTCAGGTGTTGTTTTTGTTTCCCGTTCGCCTCGTCGCACTTTCCTTTTGTTTCTTTGAGCGTTTTCCTGCTGAACGGCATCAGCTTTGTTCGCCTTGCTGCAACGCTAGCTCCCGCTCTTATCTACTAAGCATTTGCTGATATATCTACTCAGTATTTGTGAGTTTGTACTAGCGATCGGGTGTTGCTTTTGTTTCCCATTCGCTGCGACGCAAGTGCTATATTCCTTTTTTTACCAGCGCCAGGCTTGTTGCTATTGCACAAGCCCCAGCATTTGATTCGCGAACCGTTCATGGAGTCGACTCAGCGTTCTTCAATCGGCACGCTTGAACGAGTGCATTTCGTTTCTTCCTTGCTCTTTACACTGCCAGGTCAGCTTTTCGCCATTTCCCACTGTTTAGTGTTCTGCCTTTATTTGAGTCTATCTCTGAATGGCTCTTTTGTTTGGCCTTTAAAGGCACTCACTTCCTTGTTTCACGCCATCTGCTGTTTAGCTGATTTGGTAGAGTGTTTGACTTAAACTTGAGTGATCCAGGTTCAAGCCCCACTGCAGATTCTGATGTGAGTGGTACAAAATACAACAAATTGTCTTTACTTTTGCTTTTTTGTAAAAGTGGTTGTGTTTCTTTTTCGATTGTTCCCTGTACACCAACACTACGGCACTGTTGCAGTATCGCACATCTTGTTTTATTCTACTTTCACTTCACATGCCCTTCACTACCATATATATATATATATTTTTATATTTTGTGAAATGCTGTCAGTCCCCATTGAGCACACCAATCCTCTCCTCAGCCCCAATAGCTGGGCTGTTTACTAACCCAGCAATCTGCACTTGGGTCCTCTCTCCTGGTTCGCACCGTGAAACATCAGGAACCAATCCTAGACAGGATGGCAATATATCACAGTCCAAAAACAAATGCGTGCAATGGGACACTTTAGAGAGACCAACTGACACCAACATATGTGGGAGGAATAAGTGAGATTTCAGCATATCCACACCGGCAGAGGGCAGACTGGGAAATAAACCAGGGATCTCTGGAGCTATGGGCTGACAGTGTACCACCTGTCATAAAACATTATAACATGTTGTATTTATAATGCCTGGAATTATAAAGTGCTGAATATGTTTAAATATGGGGTAAATGTATTTTTATAATTTACATTCAAATAGTGCAGTGGAATGAAGTACAATAAGTTAATATTTTTAACAAGCTTTTCGATATGGATTGTATTAATCTAAACAATCTGCACAAAACCTTTGCCTAACCCAGTGGTTCGCAACGTGAGGAGCTATTGCTGACGGGCACAGCAAGGCAAATAAATCCTTCTTTTTGCGACCTCCTACCTGCAGTGGCATCAATACAAAATACAGGTCAAGCTGGACATTTTAAAATGAACTAAGAGTAGCAGTCTCACAGCTGCTACCCCCAATCTGCAGCATAAAGCAAGCTCACTGAAAAGAAAAAGTTGTCACTGAAAACATGTGGGAATTAAAGTTGTAATTTTTTCAAAGCAAAAGTTAATGTTTTATTTTTTCATGTACAGTGGTGCTTGAAAGTTTGTGAACCTTTTAGAATTTTCTATATTTCTGCATAAAAAGGACCTAAAACTGTGACGGGGTTTTGTCACCTGTGACAAAAACAGCATCAGATTTTCACACAAGTCCTAAAAGTAGATAAAGAGAACCCAGTTAAACAAATGAGACAAAAATCTTATACTTGGTCATTTATTTGTTAAGGAAAATTATCCAATATTACATATTAGTGAGTGGCAAAAGTATGTGAACCTCTAGGATTAGCAGTTGATTTGAAGGTGAAATTAGAGTCAGGGGTTTTCAATCAATGGGATGATAATCAGAAAAAGAGTTATTGATGCTCATCAGGCTGGAAATGGGTACAAAACCATCTCTAAAGTGTTTGGACCCCCACCAATCCACAGTCAGACAAATTGTGCACAAATGGAAGAACTTCAACGCCATTGTTACCCTCCCCAGGAGTCGTCGGAGAACAAAGATCACTCCAAGAGCAAGGCGTGTAATACTTTGAGAGGTCACAAAGGACCCCAGGGTTACTTCTAAGCAACTCAAGGCCTCTCTCACAGTGGCTAATGTTAATGTTCATGAGTCCACCATCAGAAGACCACTGAACAACAATGGTGTGCATGGCAGGGCTGCAAGAAGAAAGTCACTACTCTACAAAAAAACATTGCTGCTTGTCTGCAGTTTGCTAAAGATCACGTGGACAAGCCAGAAGGCTATTGAAAGAATGTTTTGTGGATGGATGAGACCAAAATAGAACTTTTTTGTTTAAAAGAAAAGCATTATGTTGGAGAAAGGAAAACACTGCATTCCAGCATAAGAACCTTATCCCATCTGTGAAACATCTGGGCCAGGATGGTTTGCCATCATTGATGGAACAATGAGTTCTGAATTATATCAGAGAATTCTAAAGGAAAATGTCAGGACGTCTGTCCATGAACTGAATCTCAAGAGAGGTGGGTCATGCAGCAAGACAACGACCCTAAGCAGACAAGTCATTATACCAAATAATGGCTAATGTCACTTGTTTAGTTTGCTGCTGTGGATGGTGTTCTGGTTCCAGGGCACGTTGGTCGGCTGGCACTCTCGTTTAACCGATCAGTTTTCCTTCTCCATGGCTAATTTTGTTGTTTCATCTTGACGTTGGACCTGTGGATTGCTGTATTTTCACCTTTTTTCTGGCTGCCATCATCTGCCGGTGTTGCATTGCGTCCCGTATTAGCATGCTTCTCTGGGTTTGTGCCAAGCTTTCTTTACTGTGCTCGCTGGCATCAGACTAATAGGTGAGTTACCGCTCCTCCATTCTGCTGTTTGCTAACATAACTGTTCCTGTTACTGCAGTTGCCGGTTAACAGTTTTGTGTGCGTGCTACAGTCTCGGCTAACGTGCTTTACCCAACTTGGGCTGCTATTCTGGTGTGGCTTTTCGCCTTGCGCACTGGCTTTACCATTCGGTGGCTTACCACACAGCTATGTGGAGCTCTGGATCTCGGTCATTTTCATATGGATTATTTTTTTGGACAGCTCATATTTATTTCTGTCTGCGGGGTCACATGGCTAATACTAATGGCTGCATTGAACTACCTGCACATTCTGTGGTCTCTTACTCCTCTGCTGCGCTTCATAGACTTCGTTCCTACCATCAGTTAGATCCCTCTATATCCACTCTGTGCTCTGAGCTGGGTATCAGGCGCTACCACTACCTCCATCGTGACCGGAAAAAGTCCACCACCTCAGCAAACACACCACTTACTCTCCTCATTCCCACTATTGTGTCTGCTTCGCGGCGGCCTAGGCGTACTTCTAAGCTGACTTGTGGAGTAAACTATGGGGTCCTGCGGGAGCTCCCACGATTTGCTAATACTCCTACAAGTGGTTCTACACCGGCTGTAGCTTCTACCCTGGCTCTGTTAAACTGCAGATCATTATCGGACAAGGCTGTGCTGATCAGTGACCTTATATCTGACCATAATGTTGATATTCTGTGTTTGACTGAAACCTGGCAGATTCCTGGTGATTTTTATCACCTAAATGCGGCTACTCCTACTGGTTTTAGCTACATTTGTGCCCCGAGGCTTTCTGGTCTTGGTGGTGGTCTGGCTGTTATATCTAATAACACTGTAAGAATATCTCAACATAAACTCGATGATTTGGACACTTTAGAATTCCTAGCACTAAGGTTACATTCAACATCCAGTCTAACTGGTCTGCTGCTGATCTATCGTCCTCCAAAGACTCTTATTCCTGAATTTTTGTCTGAATTTGCTGATTTGCTATCCACTATGAGTTCATCTTTTGCATCTCTGATTGTTCTTGGTGACTTTAATATTCACCTTGATGTTCCTTCCTGCTGCAACCAATGATTTTCTTTCTTTACTCAACTGCTTTGATGTCTTACAACATGTTTCATTTCCCACTCACAACCGTGGCCATATTTTAGATCTAATTTGTTCTGCCCAAAAGCTCATAAGTAATGTTTCAGGGTTCTCTCTACCGGTAGCAGACCATAAGCTCATCATGGTTTCTCTTTCTGTTTCGACTGTTAAAGTCCCTACTAAAAAACAGCTGTCATATCGTAAACTCTCACTGATTGACATTCAGCATTTTTCCTCTTCCTTAGGGTCTTTCTTGACCTGTCTCTCCCGGTTTCTCTCTCTCGATGACCTAGTTCCTTCCTATAATAATATTGTCTCTTCCACTCTAGAATCTTTTGCCCCGGTTCGCACCATCTCTGCTCCCTCCACTCATATGTCTCCCTGGTTTACTTCTGAGCTTCGGACTCTAAAAACTGCGGGAAGGTGCCTTGAGCGAATGTATAAAAAATCTGGCCTACAAGTTCACCGGTTAGCCTACACCGAGCATATTGCAAAGTATAAAGCAGCACTAAACACTGCGCGCTCTGCATATTTTACTTCTCGCATCCAGTCCTCTGGTGTTAACCCTCGTCAACTTTTTTCTGTTGTTAATGAACTTGTCAACCCGCTGGCAAACCAGGTCTCTGCTTCCGCTGATCTCTGTAACTCTTTCCTTCACTACTTTGCAGATAAGGCTTCCTCCATCTGTCGTGACCTTACTTCATCTACTAACTCCTTTTCTTTTTCCTCTTCTGATTGCTTTGTTCCACAACCTACCATTAGGTTCTCCTCTTTCTCCTCGGTTGATAAAAATTACATGTCCAAGGTCATTTCTGACTCTCGACTATCCACTTCCTCTCTTAATCCTGCTCCTACTGCTCCTTCTGTTTGTCAGCTGGTGAATCTCTCGCTGTTCTCAGGCATCGTACCTGATGCCTTAAAAACTGCTGCTATAACCCCTGTCCTTAAGAAAACTGATTCAGATTCCTCCCTTCTCAGTAATTTTCGCCCCATTTCGAACCTTCCTTTTTTGTCCAAGATTTTGGAGCGGGTCGTGGCCTCTCAGCTACTGGACTTTCTCAACACTAACAGCATCTTTGAAATTTTTCAATCTGGTTTTCGTCCTCAGCATAGCACTGAAACTGCACTACTTTATGTTCTTAATGATTTACTTACTGCAGCAGATCGAGGTCATGCGACTATTTTGGTTCTTCTTGATCTCGCGTCTGCTTTCGATACAGTTGATTACAATATTCTAATTTCACGCCTCTCGGATGTTGGACTTTCAGACACAGTATTAACCTTGTTTAAATCATATCTGACTAACAGGCGCTTTTTCATTCGCCTAGGGAATACTGTGTCTGAAACTGTTACTGCGGAACGGGGCGTCCCACAGGGCTCCGTTCTTGGTCCTATTCTATTTACAGTTTACATGCTTGCCATGAGCTCTATTATACGGAAATATGGCCTTTCTTTTCACTGCTATGCTGATGACACGCAACTTTATCTTAGTTTCAAACCATCTTCATCATTTTCACTTTCTACTGATTGCATTTCTCATCTGAATTCTTGGCTCTGTGCCAACTTTCTTAAGCTCAATTTCCAGAAGACTGACTTTTTGTTTGTTGGCACTAAATCTGTCCTTTCCTCCGTTTCCACCTCCTCACTGACCATTGCAGGTGTGTCTGTTCACATGTCTTCTACGGTTCGTAATCTTGGTGTGCTTTTGGACTCAACTCTGTCCTTTACTCCTCACATTAAATCTGTTTCTAAGTCTGCTTTCTTCCATCTCTGTAACATTGCTCGGGTGCGCCCTTTCCTTTCTCCCGCTGCTGCAAAGATCCTGGTGCATGCTTTTGTTTCCTCTTGCCTTGATTATTGCAACTCGCTTCCTTATAGTCTTCCCTCTAAATCAATTCGAATGCTCCAGTATATCCAGAACTCCGCAGCCAGGATTCTTACACAAACCAAAAAATTCGATCACATCACTCCTGTTTTATTGCAACTGCACTGGCTCCCGGTTCACAAACGCATCCAATTCAAAATTCTAAATCTGACATTTAAATCCCTCCATGGTCTTGCTCTTCTATATCTTCGCACATTAGTCCATCAGTACACTCCTTCCCGGTCGCTGAGTTCTATTGGCTCCAACCTACTATCTGTTCCTAGATTTAGGCTTTCCTCCATGGGTGGGAGATCCTTTGCTGTGGCAGCTCCCACCCTTTGAAATTCTCTTCCGGCTTCTGTTCGGTCAATTTAAATCACTCCTGAAAACTTTCATGCTGTCTTCTCCGACAAATGTTTGATATGTTTGCCAGTTCTGTTTTGCTGTATGAAATATATTGTCAAGCGTCCTTGGGTACTGTGAAAGGCGATATATAAATTAAACTTATTATTATTATCATTGTTATTATTATTATTGTTATTATTAAAGAAGAATAAAGTTAATGTTTTTGTATGTCCAAGTCAAAGTCTTGACCTTAATCCAATTGAAATGTTGTGGAAGGACCTGAAGCGAGCAGTTAATGTGAGGAAACCCACCAATATCCCAGAGTACGTGTTTGTTTGGTTCAAAAATAGTCTTATCTAATAAAGGGGCACTGCAGAAAATGTTTGTAAACCACTAACCTAAACCAATAACTAAAAAATAATTGAAGAAGAAATATTGGGTGGCACAAATGATTAATGTTGTCGCCTCATAGCTCCAGAGATCACTTCTTGTTCTAGAATCCATCTGTGTGGAGTCTGCATGTACTCTCGTGTGTCAACATGGATTTTCCAGTTTCCTCCCACTCTCCAAAGATGTGTTTGGTCAGTTGATGTCTCTAAAGTGTATCTCTGTGTATATGCATGGACATATAGATTGGCACCCTGCCTAAAAAAAAATTGAAGTAGACAGTTTGTGTCAGTGAGCAACAAATCGCTATATGGTCTAAAATTTCTGGTTACTGTTTTGTAAGCCCAAGCAGCATTGACAGAAAGATTTTTGCTAACAAAGGTTCTACTAGTACTTAATTTGTCAACATATCTTTTCGGGTCTCAATTGTAGATGACTATTAAATGTGCTAATGAAGACATGAAAGTTCAACTGTCTGTGTGATTGTAACTGACGGTCAATTACAAAATGTAAATCATTTTTCTTGGCGAGGTACTTATGTACTTATGTAAAGCTAATGCCCTCCAATACACGATTTTTCAGATTCACCTATGTCATTGTCATAAGTCTCATCTTTGTATTGTTCATGGATCCAATACTTCTCCACATCAAAGATCTGCTCGCTGCTGGAGTTCTGGAGCCTAAAGGTTCGACCGAGGACCACACGTAGGCGATTCTCTGTGAATCTGAATGCACACACATAGAGATGCTGTTACAGCACCATTCATTAAAACAGCCAAATATTGTATATTCTACAGGTAATTATCTCACAAAAAAAAAAATACTTGCAGCTTTAATCCTTGCGACTGTCGCCCTAGGCTTGCTCAATTTGGGATTGGACGTAGTTATTAGGAGATAATCTAAACTTGTAAAGTTGCTTTGAGACAATGCTCCATTGTAAAAAGCACTATATAAATAGATCTGACTTGACTTGACTTGACTTGACTTGACTTTAATGTGAAATATAAAATTTGGTTATTTTTTATGCCTTCTAACTCTGCTTGTCCTGCTTAGAGTTGTAGGGGTCTGGTGCCTATCCTGGACAGCACAGGGTGCAAGCATGACCATAGAGAGAAGATGCCATTCCATCACAAGGTGGCAGGGGTCACTGGTTGCAGCACCTGGGGATGCTCACCCCTGACCAGCATCCCCTGCCTCTGACACAGCCATTCATGCCCGTATGAAATGACCGACCTAGTCAGACCATTGCGAATGAAGACTGGGTCACCATGGTGGAATGGTGTATAGTTTGTAAGTCTACTGCATCGCTGCATCACTTGAGCTCCCAATATACAGTGGGGAAAAAAAGTATTTAGTCAGCCACTGATTGTGCAAGTTCTCCTACTTAGAAAAATGAGAGAGGTCTGTAATTTTCATCTATTCAACTATTTCAACTATGAGAGACAAAATGAGGAAAAAACAGGTTATCACAATGTAGGATTTTTTAAATAATTTAATTGTAAATTATGGTGGAAAATAAGTATTTGGTCAATAACAAAAGTTCAACTCTATACTTTGTAATATTTGTTGGCAATGACAGAGGTCAAACGTTTCCTGTAAGTCTTCACCAGGTTTGCACACACTGTAGCTGGTATTTTGACCCATTCCTCCATGCAGATCTCCACTAGAGCAGTGATGTTTTGAACCTGTTCTGTTACTGGGCAACATGGACTTTCAACTTCCTCCACAAATTTTCTATGTGGTTGAAGTCTGGAGATGGCTAGGCCACTCCAGGACCTTGAAATGTTTTTTACGGAGCCACTCCTTCATTGCCTGAGCGGTGTGTTTGGGATAATTGTCATGCTGGAACACCCAGCTATATCCATCTTCAATGCTCTCACTAATGGAAGGAGGTTTTGGCTTAAAATCTCACGATTGTAGCGTGATCACTGTATCTCCCTCTCTTTACCTTCTTTCCCCAAGTCATAAAACTTTACGACATTTCGGAATGCAAAAAGGTCCTTTGGACAGGATCTTACTCCCCCACCAAGTGAAGGCCCAACATCTGGACCAGACTCTTAACAGGCCAGATAAACAACCTTTTTGCTCAAAACAACAGAAGAAACTTAGAACATGGCCAAGCCCAGATAACCTGTGCATCTCGGCTATCATAAACTAAGTTCGTGTCTCAACCTTAAAAGGGGGTTTCAACGGTCCAGTCCACCAAGTTTTCTCAATTTTCCTCTGACTATTGCAAAATTAACGACTTTCTTTCGCAGCCGGCCTGGCACCAGAAAGACACCCCTGGAGATTTACGACACCAAGAAACTATCAACTTTCGTTCTGAGACAAACTTTAATAATTGTATTCAACTCCTTTTGGGAACAGATTATCTTCATCGAAACCTTTTAATTACATAACAAATGATATTTGAGTAATGAGTCCAAACACGCCCATACGCAACTATTTACCCCATGAAAATTGGTCGGGGATACGCATCGGACTCCCATTATAAACACACGTATGTGCATGTACTGATTTGTTATGTATCTCATATCCACTTGGTTAATGTTTTAGTATAGTGACCGTTCTATACGTAATACGGTCTCGTTGTGTTGTGCTGATCATTATGATATATAGAAATGATAGCATAGTCATCCCTGTGTTTTGATCGATCGGGTTATAATATTTTGTGCATACTTATAAAGAACAAACATGAAGTTATTTACAATGTACCGTTTCCTACATCTTGTATTAATCATATTATTGTTTAGTTAAAGTATAGCGAATGCATGTGCTGTAGTTAGAATGCTTTAACAATGTTCTAGGTTATCAATTCAAGGTGCCTGTGATCATCTGAACCTTACAACGAAGTCTGCATCTAAACTTGTAACTTTGAGAATTTTCGGTTATTATGTGATACTTTTAATCTCTTTTATATATGTAGGAATATTATTAATCCAAGTTAGAACGTATGTGGCTCATATGGTGAAATAAGACACAACCACGATAGAAGGGCTTTACTGATGAGTCAGCTTCTCATTGACTAAGTAAGGGCAACTCCTTATGTCCCGCCTCCAGCCGCTTACAAGCCGGAACATTCAAAAGCAACGCGGGCCGACCGCGTGGTGAGATAGCTTCAAGTCTCGTATGTTTGTTTTGTTCTCTGTGTTCTTTAAGTCTTTTCTTTGTCTTTTAAAGTTGCAGTTTTTCTTTTTGCAGCGCTTTTGTTATTCGCTTTGCTTAAGTTTTCGCGTTTAAGTTTCCTGTGCCCAGCAGTCTTAAGTAGTTCGCTATTGCTGAATTAGAAGATAGTTGAAAGACCAGCCAGCCAAGATCTACTTCACGCTCTGCCATTTTCGTACAATACAAGTTTTCCAAGTTTTTGTTGAAGTTCATGGTGCTAGAATGTGTTCAACTCCACCTTTATCTGTGGCCAAGATAGAATCTGAGTCGCACGCACGCAAGTCAAGGTCAGAGACCCCGGATCACCAACAGCTGGGAAGAAAGCCAAACCGGAGAGAGGCCCTCAACACATCTGTGCTTCCACGGACCGAAGGCAAATTGCCAAGATCTTCCAGAGTCCACCGAACAGGGGAATTAGAGTCTGAAGATTGGATCGCTTCCGTTCTGACGACAGGCAGAGGCCCGGTTCTGTTCCATCTCCTTCGCGTAAGCCCTCGCAAACCAGTACCGCTGTTATGGCTTATCTGGGTCCCTGATTCTCATAGCATTGCGTTTTGACCTTAAAACCACGCTTCAACATAGACTTATCCACGCCTAAGTAGCTTCTACCATACTATTCACATTCAACGTAATTAAGATTACCCGTAACATTGTAACGTTGGTAATTATTGCACGACCGTTACATAGAGTCATCTTGGCTTCTGATTTTTAATTACTGTAATATGTACGCTTGCCATTATTCCCTGTTTCCCATACTGTGATATATACATGTTCATCGTCATTTTATGATTTTAACTCTGTGATACACTCGTTATTACATTAGATAATCTGTTGGTATTGCCTTGTTTGTAGTTAATAAACTTTGTTTATAAACCTTTTGAATTTGCCGTTTGGTTTGAGAGAGTTTCATTCATTCAAAGGTCGAGAAATACAACTTTGAATTCACTATTCAGACCTAGACTGATCAAGTTTGTTGTCCCCTTTTTAACTGGTTTCCAGATTCACCATAAGCGATCTGGTGGTGCTCCGTTTTCTTTTAATTAATAAAAATTAATACATTTTTATAATTTTAATTAATAAAGTTAATTAATTAAAATTAATAAATAAACTGTAGTAGAAGGTTTGCTACACGATACATGGTAAAGTTCATTCTTCCCTTAACACGGATCAGTCGTCCTGTCCCTTTTGCAGAAAAACAGCGCCAAAGCATGATGTTTCCACCCCCCCTTGCTTCACAGTATTGTAGCGTAATACCTGGATTACAGTCCTTCAACTCTCTATACCCTCTACGGTTGTCAAGCCACAAAACTTTGTGACTCTTTGGAATGTAAAAAGACCCAACATCTGGACAAGACTCTGGCTTAACGGGCCAGATAAACAACCTTTTTTCTCAAAACAACAGAAGAAACTTAGGACATGGCCAAGCCCAGATAACCTGTGCATCTCGCCATCATAAAATAAACCAATGTGTAGTTTTAAAAGGATTTCTGACAAGTCCACCCTAGACTCACCCCTTCTCAAGAGAGATATGCCCCAATTTCTCCAAAGGAAAGCAAACATGCATCCACCTTGGTTACTTTTATGACCCTTTTTCGCAGTTGAGCTGGTGCCAGAAAGACAGCCCTGGATTTACGACACCAAGAACTATTGCCTTCCTTTATTTTGAGAGACAAACTTTAATAATAGTATTAACTTTTGTTGGGAACAGATTATCTTCTCAATTAGATAACACATGATATTTGCTTCATAATGAGTCCAAACACACCTATATGTACTTCGCTATTTCATACAAAAAATGGATCAGGGATATTCTTTTTTTTCATACTCTCATATATAATCATGTATATATATATATATATATATATATATATATATA